>CM062398.1:2522633-2674770 GCA_031304145.1 Cardiospermum halicacabum
GGTCTTCCCCGATGTGATGGCCTATTTTTGAAAATCAAAATTTAGGTGACTCAAAAATAAAAATAAAGTACTATTGGTTTAGTTTTGAAATTTTAAACTTTATTTAATTTATTTTATATAATTTTTCCTATTTATTTTCTTCAACACAAAACCCGTTTTAAATTCAATTTCTAAATTTATTTTCTAACACATGATCAAACTAATTAAATGTAAATGACTTCCCATCACTTAAAAAAAGATATTATTCGATCAATACAATTATTATAATTATAATTATAATTATAATAATTTATTATTATTATTACACTGTACATACACATTCACTGTATTTCAACATAAAACTCAGAGATGTTCGAGAGGTTGTGTGTTTAAGTCACCCGGTTGAGGAACTTGTTGATGAGGAAGTCCTTTAATTTCTTTATTGGATTCACTACTTCCTTCGTTTTCATCGTCTTCAGCCATCAGTACGTGACGATTTTTCGAAACCGATCGCTCGTGAACAGCTTCTCTCACTTCCTTCTTCGTCGACTTTTTCTCTCCTATATTATTTTTACTCTTCTGGCTCTCCATGGATTGATCTCTAGTTTTGGTATACGTGTGTTTCTCTTATGCAATGTATACGAACGTGTCATGTGATTGCTTGTGCGGTGGCGAGATTGTAGTTTGCCGCGTGTATTTGTACTGTCGCGCTGAGGAGGCAGTAGGTGGTGGGCCGATTAATGGGTTTTTGAGGTTGTACTGGGCCGTTGTGTGACCCATCGACTGCGTTGTGTCTCTCTCTCGATTACGGTTTCGCCACATTTATTTATTTATTTTCGCAATATGTGTTGTGGCAGATTATGATTTTACCACGTGTCTTTATACTGCGGTGCTGAAGAAGCACAAGGACCAAGGTGTTGGGTGGGTGGGCCGACACTGGGTCTTTGAGGTTTATTGGGCCGTTCCGGGATCCACCGTTCTGTGGTGGCTCGATTACGTTTTTGCACGTTTATTTATATTTATATTGTGGCGCTGAGGAGGGGAGGCACAAGGTGGTGCACCAATTAATGGATCTGAGAGCATTTCTAACCAGTGTAACAGATACAACATCGAAAGCAGTCCAAGACTTTTACTCTTTTTGTCCGACAAAAATTAAGAGGGAGATAAGGGTCAAGAGAGTGGAGAAAAAATATTTTAAAAAATACGTAGAAGATATTAATTGGTAAATTAATATATTTCGTTTTCAGTGTTTTTCTATTTAATTGAAAATTTTCACCGAACTACGTTAGAATTGTGGAGCCCGTTCTTCAGTTCATTTATGGATTGGTATAACTATATCAAAAAATATTATTTATGAAAGGGTCCAGACTTTTTATTAGAAAGAATTGTACTTTTAAATCAAAATTAAAATTTTTATAAAATTAATTTTTTTCAAAAAAATTTGAAAAAAATAAATTACAATGATTATAATATTCCTGCTTTCCGATCTTGAATTGCATCTCAGACAAATCAGACTGGGAAGTAAAACTACACCAGGAAGCAGTAAAATATAACTGATTCTCGGTGTTCTTCTTCTCGGACCGGGAAGCATGACACCGGAAAACAGTTATATTTTGCCTACTTTTAGGTCTGATGTTTCCCTATCTATAGGAAAGCTCATTTTTATAATTTTTTTTTTTAAAAAAGTTTTAAAATATAAAAAATTTAGGGTTGGTCTATAACTAAAAAATAATAATAATAAAATTCTATGGTCTAATTTTGAGTATTTTCGATTTATAAAAAGTATAGATAAAATTTATTATAATAGTTTAATATATTTGGTTAATGAAATTGACGTGGAAGTAATTAAAATAGACGGTGTTTATTCAAACTTCTATATATAGACAATGTCTATCAGGAAATTATTGATTGGTGAATATTTTATTTTATTTTTCTCTTCAATTTTTAGTTTAATAAATAATTGCTTGACGGACAACATTGTATAGAAACTTGAAAATATAACTGTTCACATATTTCAATCATGATTTTTCATCATTCGCATATTCTATTTCTTCTGCCACCTCAATACAGATAGATAGGAGCATCAAAGATGCTCTGAGGTTTTACTGAGCTAGTGCGGGACCTGCAGCTTGTGTTGTGATGGATTATAATTTTGCCACATGTTTTTATACGGTTGCGTTGAGGAGACATAAGCAGTGTCAAATGACCGAGCTTTTGTAGGCACGGATAAGTATGAACGGACATTTATACAGATAAAGTTCACGAAAGTTGTGTTTTTGGAAGAAACAAATACAATAAAATATAAAGCAAAAGAACATAACACTAGAATTGATATTTAATCACTTTAATGAAAAACTGGTTACATGACATTGACTTAAATAATAATAATATTAACGGAAGAATGCTAAAAATTAACAATCACAATTGCATAGAGATAAACACTAACTGCAGTAATTTGATTGAGTAACTAACAGACTCAATAACAACGGTATTGAAGGCACTTATTAACAACAATAATAATTCCTAAAAAAAATAGGTTTCAGACTTTGATTTCTACGGTTTGAATCAATCAACATTCTTCAACATTCTCCATGATTCAAACTGGTTTGATTATGGTTGTAGGCGTACCATAGGTATGAATATGAGTTTGTTGATATTATATGATTGTAGAGATCTCTTGGCATGGATATTAACGTGGACATAGATATGTATAGGCACAGCCACTCAGAACAGTGTATGTTTGTTGAGCAATACAAGCATTGGCTTCCTCTGGTGCATTTTTGCAGACTTTTTCGATATGTTTCAGTTGTTTACACATGTTACACTTGATATCCGGTCTCCATCAACATTTATAATGCAGATGAAGTGTGAAAATACTTAGATTATCATCAGTTTTTATTTCAGATTTCACCTGAAAATCTTTCTCTTCGTATTTTTTTCACCCTATTAATTCTTGACTCATGGGCATGACGAAAACCCATTAGTTCATCAAAAGTGTAGATTTTCAAATCCCTAAACTCCTAAATTGCAGCAACAACGCGATCAAACTTTGGAGTCAGACTTCGTCATAATTTTGAAACAACACACTCATTAGAAATTGTCTCACCATATGATTTCATTTGAGACGCGATAGCATAAGCTCTTAATAAAAAAGTTTGAACAAACTCTGAGTTTTCCATTTGAAGCGTCTCAAAATGTAACGCCCAACCCCCGGCCACGGCGGAGGCACGAACGGAGACCGGAACGTCACATTACAACCATCATTCATTCTCTTTAAATGCGGAAAATAAACATAAAAGTGAAATATAAAATAAAATCAATAACTTATTTCATAAGCAATAATATAATAAACATTCATTTGAAAATATGACTTCAAATAGTTCGTTTGATAAATAAGAATAGGAACCTGTCTTGAAAACATAAATAGAATATTCAATAAATGTATTACAATCTCAATTAAATAGTTTAAACCATCATAAGCTCAAAATACCAAAATAAATGGTTTACAATCCTTTTTAAACATCAAATCCAAAAGATAACACATGAGTTCATTTTAAATAGCTCAAAAATGCTAGAAAATCAACATGCTTGGGATGCTTGAAACTCTAAGTTGCTTGATCACTTGTTTCACATTTCAATAGAAGAGACAAGAAAAAAAGGAAAAGAAGCAATGTCAGACTATCGATGTCTGGTTAGCAAGTCACACTCCAACAAGCACAAATAAAAGCGTCTATTTAATCATACAATTATGATGTAGCACACAATGCACCTTTTCTATCAACCAATCATGTAAGCATACAAACCCACCCAATTGTGTAGTATATAGGTTTCACGTGTATGGCAATTTACATTGCTCATTTTAGTTCAATTTATGCTCGTTGAATTCATTTAACATTTCCTGAAATCTAGGTAGGTTCTTTATAATTATTTAAAACCCCCAAAGCAATCAACTATCCTCTATAGGGTTGGCAAAAAAGGTAGGGTCCATGAGATCCTACCCTTACCCACCTTATAATGGGTAGAGTCTTACCCTACCCACTTATTAAAACTTTTGAGCGGGTTGTATCTCACATGGACCCATTTTAGTTTGGGTAGGGTAAGAGTTTACCCAGGATCAAACTCAAACCCTTACCAGACCCGTTTCAATTAGTTGTCTCTCATCTAATCGAAACCAATTCAAATTCCAATCTCTCATCTAATCGAACACCAACTCAAACCCTTACCAAACCCTTCACCGTCGAGTATCCTGTGTTTGCCGTCTAGTGCTTTGGTTTCGTCGTCGCCTGTGTTTTCCGTCTAAGTCCTTCGGTGTTGTCGTCGCCTGTGCTGCCGTCGAGTCCTTCGATGTCATCGTCTCAAATTAATCAACTGTGACTGTTTGGTACTCTGTCCACCACCTGTCCTCGTTATTCATCAAAAATTGATTTTCTTCTAGTATGTGCTACTTCTTTCAGACAAAATAGTTTCTACTGAATGTACCTTGTTAGATTGCCCTGTTTGTTATTCTGGTATGTGCTACTTCTTTTAGACAGAATAGTTTCTACTGAATGTACCTTATTAGATTGCTCTGTTTGTTATATATTTTATGATTTACTGGTAAGATGGGTATGTAATTGGTTGGAAAATGAGTGGTGAGTTT
This sequence comes from Cardiospermum halicacabum, assembly GCA_031304145.1. NCBI lineage: Eukaryota > Viridiplantae > Streptophyta > Magnoliopsida > Sapindales > Sapindaceae > Cardiospermum > Cardiospermum halicacabum. Next base: position 2,527,252 of record CM062398.1, read on the forward strand.
GATAAATGAGAATTTTCTTAGCACATTAGTGGTCTGTGTTATATTTTTATTTAGTTGGTGGATTTTTGTGCAATGGTTCTACAAATAAGAGTATTGGGTAATGGAAAAAGGGTGGCTTTTGGTAAGATTTGTAAAATTGGGGGTGTTGAGTGGACATATAGAACATGTGAAAATCTTCATAGAAATTAAACTTAAATAACAGAATAAATGAAAGTTGCTTAGACATGGAGAACAACTTACTTCCTGTTGAGGGGATGATGATTTCAACTAGAAATCATCAAAGAATGTACTACTAGTTACACACAGAGTATAAATTACATAAGAAAATCATCACAGATGAATGCTATAAGTTTCTATTTGTTGTTGTTTGATAGTCTTGGCATTCTGTGGTTTGTCCTGTTTGATGCTTTTGGTTATCTTTGGCCTTGTCATTTCTGAAATTGTACACTTTTTGGAGATATTTTCATGTATGGATTAGAAATTCATGATTCAGGATTGGGTAGATTAAAATTTCATAGGAGTGCAGATAGTAGTACTCTTTTCACATTACTGAATTAGTAATACTCTTTCTGAAATTGTACACTTTTTGCAGCGATTCGCATCGATCTCCTTCAAATCAGATACAGTCTCTTGCTATTTGTCAGCATCCATTTCGTAACCAAGATCTCGATTTGTACCGGTATCTTTCCCTATTTCTTCTCCTTTACGTTTCTTTTTTAGTGTGTATTCTTCATTAATGAACATGTAGTTATCCTTTTATTTCTAATTATCAATTGATTTTTGCTTCTGAGTTTGTTAGCTTAATTGAATTGATTTCTGATTATTTATGAACATATCCTTGTAACCTACAGTATGCTATTGCCAATTGCTGAATGGCGTTGAAAGTAACATTTTCTATGTTACATTCGGTTGAAATTTTTATACTTGTTTTTACCTCTTCTCTGGCTCGTTATTTTTTCAGATAAACATGTATATACTTCTGCAAAATTCAATAGTTGCGACTTGTATGGTTTAATTTTTGTATGATTTGTACGCATTGTTATCTCAGCTTACAACAAGTACCTCTAGTTGGCCAACTGATCTTGCTCATATTTAATATTAAATAGAATCTTCAATGTTAGATATGGAAAATATTGCAGTGTTATTGTTACAGTTTTATTAACTGTTGTTATTATTAAAGTGTTATTAACTGATCTAATATTATTTTATTGGGTTGCCTACAAGGTCAAACATTCACTATTATGTAAGATAAAATGACGATATGTTGAATATTATTTTCAGGTACTAAAACAACATGAGTAGTTTTGATAATAGTGAGATGTAATCAAGTGGTAATGCAGATGATATGACAATTCAACCTAGTGCTTCACAGTTATCTAAAAAAAAACGAAAAAGGTCAGTGTGTTGGGATTATATGACTCAAGAACTAGTTAATGGTACTAGGATGACCAAGTGTAATCTTTGTGGGAAATTCCTTAATGCTAGTGTAGGATTAGGGACAACTAGTTTGAAGAAACATGTAGAAAATTGTCTAAAGTTACAACAACTTACTGTTGATGAAACTAATTCTTCATCATTTGATCAAAACATGGGTAGAGCAAAGGTAGCTAACATGATTATTATGCATGAATTACCCTTACGGTTCGTTGAGTATTCAGGATTTCGAGACATGATGAGTTATTTTCAACCTAAATTTGAGCCAATGAGCAGAAATAATTTGAAGAATGAGATTTTTAAAATATAGGGCAGTGAGAAGGATAAGACAATGAAGTTATTGGATAGTTTAAATAGTAGGATCGCAATTACTACTGATATGTGGACCTCTAGTACCAAAATGGGTTACATGGTTGTGACTATGCATTTTATTGATAGATCTTGGGTATTACACAGTAGAATTATGAGGTTTATTCGTGTACCAAGTCCACATACTGCCGAATCCCTTAGCGAGGAATTAATGAAATGCTTGATTGATTGAAACATAGATAGAAAATTATCTGCAATTATTGTAGATAACTGTTCTACTAATCACTCTATGGTTAGTAAAATCAAAAATCAATTTTCTGATTCATTGTTATTGGGTGGGAAATTATTTCATATGCGTTGTTGTGCGCATATTTTGAATTTGATAGTGAGAGAGGGGTTGAAAGTGATTGATGGTTGCATTGAAAAGATTCGAGATAGTGTTAGTTTTTGGATAGCTTCACCTAAGAGAATCGAAGCATTTGAAGTTGCTGCAAATCCATTGAAAGTGAAGTATTCTAAGAAGCTTGTTTTAGATTGTGCCACAAGATGGAACTCAACATATTTAATGTTGTCGGTAGCTCTAATGTACAAGGATGTTTTTATTCGGTTGAAACTTAGTGATCCTCACTACAAATGTTTGTCGGATGATAGTGAATGGGAATCGACAATGATAATGGTGAATTATTTGCAACCATTCTACAAATTAACAGAAATATTTTCAGGTAATGATTTTCTTGATTTTTTTTAAATATTTTAAGTATTGTTTTGTTAAATTGAACTGCTAATGGAGTTTTGCATAATAGAGTTATTTGAATTTCCTTTTTAGGTACACAGTATCCAACCGCTAATGTCGTATTTCAGTTGATTTGTAAAATGAAAGATGGAATCAATAGGGTTACATCTTCTAATGAAATGATTCAAACAATGGCGACAGGTATGCTCATAAAATTTGAAAAATATTGGGATGATATACCAAATTTAATAGCGGTTGCGGCATTTTTTGATCCTAGGAATAAAATGTTGCCGATTGATTTTTATTTTGATAATTTGTATGGTAACCGACGAAGTAAAGTGCTTGAATTGATTATGGATTTAGTGAATGAGTATGAGTTAGAAAATCCAGTTAGTACAGTCTTGCCTGAACAAGTTGGTGCTCGTCTTCTATACATGCTTCTAATGTATTAAATGATGCTGAGGAGTTTGAGATGTATAAGCTTGAGACACTTAGAAGTAGAAAAAAATCTGAGTTGGATAAATATTTAGAGGAAGAAGCTCAATCTAATTCTCCCAATTTTGATATTTTGCAATGGTGGAAATTGAATGAGAGTAATTATCCGACTATGTCGAGAGTTGCGAAAGATATTATAGCTATTCCAGTCTCTACTGTGGCTTCTGAGTCCGCTTTTAGTGCCGGTGGTAGGTTTTTAAGTCCTCATCATAAGAGATTAAATCCAAATACATTAGAGGCGTTGATGTGTGCACAAAGTTGGATTTGGGCTCCAATTCATGGTATGAAATGATTTAAAGTTCAAATTTGTTATATCATATTGTTTATTTGAGTAACTATTTTATGTTTTATTTTGTTAGGTGGTATCCCAGAAGATGAAGTTTATCCCAATTTAGATGAAGAAGATCCATCAGTTGTACCTGGATGCGAAAAAGGAATTGCTTAACTATTATGGATTATGTGATTGTGAGCTTTTTTTACATCTCTATTAATTTTGATATGTAATTTGATTAAACAATGTTTAGATTTAGCTTTATATGCCTTAATATTGCTATTGAGATATGTTTATTTATGCTTTATTAAATATGATATTAACATATTATCAAAGCATAAGGAATTGGTTTATGTTGATTTAGTTATATTCAATTTATTAGATTAATAGAATAATTATTTTAAATGATATATATATATATATTTTAAAATTGTTATAAATTAGATATAATATAGTCAAATAAAAATAATAATATTAGTAATCATAGTGATAGTGATGATGGTAAATAAAAAAAATGCCAGTCAACGCCGGTCCATGGACGACCACCACTGGGTCAATATCTGATCAACACCGATTGGGTCTCTAATAAGGATCTTATTAAATCCTTAATTTTATCAATAAGGATAAACCCTTACCCTTAATTTTTAAAATAGGGTTGGGTAGGATTTGGACCCTCAATTTTTTTGAGGATCCAATAAGGGTTTGGGTAAGGGTCTACCCAAACCCTTACTTTTGCCATCTCTAATCCTCTATACAATCATCACACAATAACATACACGTTTAAGTTTTCAATTTGATTAGACTGCCCCTAATTTAGTATTAATAACAAAAGGGATCAATAGACCGAAGCCACACAATAGGGTCCAAAGACCGAAATTTGTAGCGTTGTTTATTCCCCCTTGGGACGGATAACTACCTTAAGATTTTATCAATTAGGTCCGAAGACCACAATACAATAGGCTTGCAGGCGGTGGTGCCGTCACACCCCATAAGAATCGTCACTCGGTTCCAATAGTGGTTAGCTAAACCAAAAGACCTATGTTTCAAATAGGTTGAGATATCTCGGGTATCCCTAATGACGTGTCATTCCATCACTATTTCAACCACGACTAAGGTAATCATTAATTATTTAATTAGGTGATCGAAGCACATAAATCAATTTAACATTTCCACATTACAATATATATCAATCCATTGCTTTCAATCAACATTTGTTGGGTACTTTACTAGTGTCTTATCTATTTATTTCAAACACTAACTAACCAAAGCCAAGTCTAACATGCAATATGTGTAGCATCGAACCCCCACCCCGGCCGAGACTGTGATGAGAGGCCCAACTGCCACATTATCAAATAACAATTCAAATACAATTTTCAAAAGTCAATCAAGTGTGGAGATATTTATGAAAAGCTTAACATAATATCTTCACAAAAATAATTCACTATTTCAAATATTAACAATACAATAAAAGCGGAAGACTAATAATTATTTTAGTTTCTCAAATAAGATTTTAGTAATAAAATCATATAAAAAAGGGTCGTACAAATACCAATCAAATAAGTGATCCTTTACAAACATTTCTCAAAATATTTCATGAATTCATTTTACAATATAACAACTTTTAAATACATATAAGTACAATATTAAATCCTTTACCATGAGAGCCTTAAGAACAATAGGCTTTGCTCAATCAAACCTGTAAACAAATTTTTCGGGAAAAGGGAAAAAGAAGAAAAGAAGGGTTTGGCACATGCATGGTTCACATTCCATGTCCCAAAATACACATACAATTGCTTTTACCTTCTCGTCAATATGCAATGCTTTCATGCACAATGCATTTCTAATGTGAGCATCTCTAAGCTCACCTTATCACATAGAAGTCAAGCACAAGCAATTCCCAGCAATCATTAATGCTAGAACAATATCCATAGTATGTTATGTCTCAATTTCAAGTTCATCTCATGATTTACCAATGAATATATTAATCACATTTCATCATGCTTATTTAACAATTGAGTTCTGAAAATGAATTAATCAAACGACATTCAATCAATCAATCATTCAAGGCAAACCATCAACTGAAATCATTCGATAATGCAATCAATCAAGGCCATCCATCAAGACTATCAAGGCAATCATTCAAGATGATCGATCAAGAGCCAACCCCATGTAGCCCAAACAAATCGACTCTAAAAATACTTTGACCCGACGTAACACTTTCGATACTTCGGACAATACATAAAACAATTATCTAACAAGAAGCAATCAATCAATTGGCATCATTACAAGGCTGAGCAAGTTACAAAAATCAAGTGTGATCAAGTGCATTTCAAAAACATAATCATCAAAAACAATATTCGTTATCCATTTAATCTTTGGAGGAATCAAATAAATTGGTAAAACTCAACCCAAACAAATGATCAAAAGAAGAATCTTTAAGAGAATCCTCAAAGAAGTTAGGACTTTGCATGAGTCCTTTAGCTTAATACAAAAGTGTTTTGTATATCAAATCCTTTCTTTTAAGAAAATCTACCAATTGAGGATAAATAACATTTGTAAGAATATTCAGCAAAATTTCAAGTCAATTTACAATCATACGATTCATAGATGGGAACACAGCATCGTAGACAAGTAATATCGAAGTTTGAAATACTTAGATAAACAAGGTTTGGAAGGATTAGCATTCTAAGAGGAGTTTTCCAAATTTAAGGATGAAAAATAGCCCATTAAATAATTTTAAAACCATAATAATAAATAAATAAAAAGTCGACATCAAAACAAGTCGAAAATATAAGTGAACGCCAAGAGTAACAGCATGCAACACGCCCTGACCATGTATATCCACACGGTCCGTGTGGTTTTCTTCAATTAGGACTCAAAATCAGCAGCTCACACGGTCTTACCATGTTTATTCATATGGACCATGTAAAACTCTGATTTTTGGCAATAAAACTATATAACTGGAAACTAGACTTGATAACGAATCCGTAGCCGTAAACAACACCTAAATCAAAGTCCGAATGAGGGAGAACAGAGGTTTTGAAGTACAGGGTGAAAACCAGAAAATTTCAGCCACTCAGACTAGTTTTTAAGTTAATTGCTCAGATCCAAAACACATCCAAATGACATTGGAATGCTTCCAAATTTTAAACATATCATCTATGATCATCAAACAACACATACAAATAATCCATTTGTCAAGCGATCCAATCATTTGGGTGAACAAAACTGAACAAGTTGCCTATTTGGTTAACTTGTTGCAACAACAACACAAGTCTACAATTTTCAATTTCCAAGTTCTTACCTATTCTACCAATTCAACACCAGTTCAAGCAAAACCAAAACTTACCAACCAAGTTAATATCAAGTTGATTATCAAACATTCAATACGATTTCCCAAATCATAATCTAGCCAATTAAGCTGACAAAAACACATTAAGATCACACCACTAGAAAGGGGTATTGGACTAAGGTTGGCTCACAAAACAAACATTCCAAACATCAAGATCATGCACAAGATATATCATGTTCTCTTATTTATTCAAGTTTATTAATCATTTTGATTATCAAGCATGTTCATATCAACTCCAATTTTCAATATCCATAACAATGCCATTTTGTTTTGAAGTTCATTAAGAAGTTTTTCTCAGCACCTAACCAATTTCCTCATCAAGTTATCATCAAGTTCAAGAACACTTTCAAGTTCATTAGAAAAATAATATCAATACATCATCAGGATCAATCATCAATAGCATTTCAAGTTTAATAACAAGATCATTCCCAAGTTTTTATTATGTTTTAATGACCATTTCTCATTAATTCATTTTTGGCCAAATCATACAAGTCATCAATTAAGTTCATCAATTTTTACAAGAATGCCTATAAACGTACGATAGCTTTTGAAAACGGGATCAAGATGGACCAAAGTCCCAAGACGGGCAAGTCCGTAAGTGAACCGAAGTTCCAAGACAGTTCTAGCATCGCAAGAATGCATCAAAGCCGTAGGTTGATCATCATCCCAAGATAGGTAAACCCGTAAACAAGACAGAGCCGTCACCCCATAAGTAGACTATCTGTGCCTACTAAACCATGATATCTTCATAGGTCGAAATACTTCTATCCCTAGGCATGCCTTTCATTCTACTGTTTATAGCAAGTTTATGGGGCATTTACATGGTTACCAAATATCATTATAAATCACCAATTTTCATCATCAATTTCATTTCAATCAAGACCCAACCAAAGGTAGTGCATCAACTATGCCAATAATTCCATTTTTATCATTATTTAATATATTTTAAGACACTTAAAGGGTATTAGCATCATGTAAGCTCAATGTGCCATTAAAGACCATCAATTGACAATTAGTCTAATTATTTCCAAGTTGACAATCATGCATTTCAAGTCTCAATTTTCATCAAATACAATCATCAATCACTAATAACAATCAAGCAAGGATGCAAGACATAAATTTAAGTCTCTATCCTATCTTCGTCAAATCACAAACAATGTGGACTTAGTCCACCCAATCTTCAATTTCCAAAGGCAGCGCCTAGCACGACTCTACATGCATCACAATCATGTTCTAGCGCCCTAGCATGACAATAATGCTCATCACATCAAGTTTTGAATGATTATCTTATTTAACCAATTTCATGACATATTGGCAATTAAACATGCATTCCATGCATCAATCAATAACAATAAATTGTATAGGGTTAAAAACGGAAATACGAACCTTGCATCCGTCGATCCCAAGGTAAAAGCTCGCTTTGTGCGATTCTAGTGAGTGGTTAGACATCCTCTAACATTTATAAAACACACTACAAGCATAATATCAACATAATCGTTATCACAAGACTCCGACACAATTCAATCATCACATAACATAACTATTAAGGGCATTAACACACTAGATGAGATTATTGTTCTACAAATAGGTTGGAATTAATCTAAAATCATTTAACAACATTCTATGATCATTATTTTACAACATTTCTTCATAAAAAATATTCTCCTCAAGCAATAATAAAACATCAATATTGAAAATTAGGGGACTCTAAACCTTATGGAAAACTGAAGACACATGATTATAACTTGAAATTAACCCAAAATCAATTCAAAACCATTCAATAACTAAAATCAAACCACCATTTTCGGATCTAGAGTGAGTAGAGAGAGAAAGGGATTTTTACCTTTGATGATAAGTTTGAGAAACACCTTAAGAACATCACATGATCCTCTAGAAGGTGATTGGAGCCATTAATTTGAAGTTTGATAGTGGTTGAAGGTGATAAAATGATAAGGTTGAAACTTAGGGTTTTGGCCATAGAGAAGAGAAGAACACGTATGAGAAGGGGGGAATAAGAGAAGAGAAAGTGGAAACGTGAGTGGTGGGGTGCGTGTATTTTTATAGCCACACATGTGGACTTTAGTTTTGAATTGGGCCAATTTTGAACCCAATCCAATTTCGAGGTTGTTTCCCATCGAAACTCAATTCTGACACTTCTATGCTTCTACAAAATTTCATTTTCATGTATTAAGTCAAAAACCACCATCGATTTTAAAAATCCGCATTTTTCGTTAATAGGGGCAAAATGGTAATTTTGCTAAAATTTGACATTTAGGTTCAAAATTCATATTTTTTTCAAGTCCAAAAATAATTTTAACTCCATGCTTCCAATTAAATCGATTTTTATCCTAAAAGTCCAATGTCGATTTCAAAGTCTGCTTTTGAATATTTAATTTCAAATTAAATAAAGGTTTTTTATCCTAGTATTTTCTTTTCAAAACACTTTTTCCAATCTTATCATTACTCTTAATAGTATTTCTATTTATTCCGATGAGGAAAGTATCAAAAATCAAACTTTCAAATATTTAGGCCCAATCTGCGGATGTTACAATATGCCTACCAACATATTTATATCCAACAGTAAACCAAACAATAGCAGCAATCATTATTCCAATATATCATCAATACCTATTGTTACCAATTAAAAATTCATGTGATTAGATTTTTATCCAGATTTTATGCACAATTCATTAAACAAACATCAACCACATATGGAGTATAAAACGACGTTGCTAACCTTTCTTCCGTCGATAAGCTAAACTAAGTGTCGCTGATACGATCCTCGGTACCATTCATTTCGTCTACAAACAACAAGAAATTCACTTAGGAAATCATCGAATACGTGGCGTGCGAAAAACGAAACTTAGTCTAATCGCAAAGGAAACAACAATCTATTGAATGATAAGCGACAACGATAATGAGACCACTCAAAGCCATAATTCAATTCTATGATTTAATCCCTTAAAAAATCTAAGGTTCCACCCAACCAAAACCCTAACCAAAAGATACTCCAACAATCCCAAATCAACAATAATAAGAACCAAAAACCCTAGCAATCATGCTTGTAACCAAAGGAAGTGCGATTAGAGTTGATTGGAAACTTACCAGAGACACACCGATTGAGAGCTAGCGAGGGGTTCGAGAGATAGAGCAATTATACGATGATGGGGTTCGAATGAAGTGAAGAGATTGAAATAAACTCGATTAATTTGGGTTTAAAAACCCCAATTCGGTGTATAGCGACAAGGCTGGCGACATAGGGTCTTTGTCGCCAGAGGCAACCAATAAGAACTCTTTTGGTTTGCAAAATTCGCTCGTCGGCGACATAAAGCCTATGTCGCCAGTGCTGGCGACATAAAGCCTCTGTCGCCAATGCTGGCAATATGTCTGGCGACATAAGGCTTATATCGCCAGCACGACCAGTGCTGTGTATCTTTGTTCGATTTCGTTTTCAGCTCCAATATGAACATAAAGTCGACAATACACTGATCAACATTCTTAAATCAATTCAATAAGTTCAACATTGTTCCAATTAACCATAAGTGATTTAAGAGTTATAAGAATGTTCAAAAAGTCAAAAACCAAATTCGGTTCAATAAAATGAAATCTTTTAGCCCCAAAATCGGGACGTTACATTGCAGTTTAACAACGATTACATTTGTGAAAACCTTGAATTCTTTTTTCAGCGTATCCCAGGCTGCTTTGGATGTCGTTGTTGCAGATATACGTGAGAACAAGTCATATGTGACTGATTGTTAAAGAAAAACAAAGGTTTGGCATCATTCTTCTTGTTCTCACGAAGACACTGTGTATCTATATTTGTAGTCGCATGCCCACCTTCCATAAACTCCCACATATCTTGAGAAATAAAAAGAGTTTTCATTTTGATGTTTTAGAAATTATATTTCTCACATTTGAAATTTGGAATTATAAGTTGTGATAACGTCGCAGTGCCATTACATGCTATGATTAATTGTGTGTGTGTTTTGGTCATATTTTTCCTCGTTAATTTTGCATGTATTTCTCTCAAATATGTGTGTTTACTCTAATTGTGTTTCTCTTGAACCTGGCTTTGATACCATGTTGTGTTATCGAGAGAAACTAAAACAATAAAATAAAAAGCAAAAGATTAGGACACCGAAATCAATATTTAATCACTCTAATGAAAAATGGGTTTCATGATATTGACTTAAATAACAATGATCTTAACCATAATAATTTGAATGATCAACTGAGATACTCAATAATAGCAGAATTAAAAGTATTTATTAACAATAATAACAATTAAAAAAAAATAGACTCCAAAATTTAATTTTAAACATTTAAATCGTTCAACATTTTCCAAATAGCGGTCTATAATGGCGTTATTGTATTGATGATCATAAAATTACGATTTTTTTTAGTGAAAATACTCAAAATTAGACCATGAAATTTTATTTTTTTTTTTAGTTTTAAACCAACCTTAAAATTTTTATTTTTAGACCTTTATTAAAAAAATTGCAAAAATGAGATTCCCGGTCGACCGGGAAGCATCAGACGGGGAAGCAGACAAATATAACTGCTTTCCGGTGTCATGCTTCCCGGTCCGAGAAGCAGGAGACCGGGAAGCAGTTATATTTTACTGCTTCCCGGTATAGTTTTGCTTTTCCGGCAAATCAGGCCTGATTTGCCGGGAAGCAAATCAAAGACCGGAAAACAGAGGGTATTATAGACATTTTAGTCTATTTCTAATAAAAAGTTTTGAAAAAAAATTTAATTTTATAAAAATTTTAATTTTAATCTAAAAATATAATTTTTTTTAACAAAAGGTCTAGAAATTCAATGGACATTTTTATGTATGATGACGTTGGCTAATGACTCTTTGGGGCTTTATTGGACATGTGTGAGACCCACTATGTAAAAAAATAAAAGAAGGAAAAACTAAGCTTTATTGGTAACTTTTAATTTGGGTGAGATAATTTAGATCACCTTTTCATTAGGCTAATGACGGTAGGCTAATGACACATGATTTCTGTGAAATTTTTTTTATTAATTTTATTTTATAATTTATATATTATTTAAATAGAATTTTATTTATTTATAAATAATAATTTTATTTTTATTTCTTTATATATTAATAAAAATATTAAATTTATAAATATTAGATTTATTGGTCGTTTTCAATTATTATTATATAATCAGTAAAAAATAAAGTTGAAATTATTTAAAAATTCATTTAAATTATTAATACATTAAAGAATAAACTTCATAAAAATGAGTTTTTAATAAAATTTCTTTTTGTCGAAGTTTATCTATAATTTTTAAATAATGCAAAAAGTATAAAAACGACAAAAGATGGCGCGTATCTCGAATTTTTGATTTTTTTTCTCCCTGTAAATCTAGTATGTGATCAAAAGTGAACAAAAAGCGCGTGAGGTATCACCAAAACCCCGCCAAATGCAAGGTTACATTAATTTGACGGCAAATATTATATCACCACCAATACTACCACGCCACGTACACTCTCCGTACGATTTCCAGACTGTTCGTGCACTCTAAAACCCTGATTTTAGGGTTTCCAATTTTGGTCCAAGTCCAATTCCACTCAAACTCAGCTTGATCGACTGATTTAACCGCGAAAAGAACAGTTTCCAAATTGATCGAATCATGAAGTAGTCGCATCTGTTCATTTTTCCTAATTAGTTCAAGATGTTTCCGTTTGCGAAGTTTTTGTCAGTTATGCTGCTGCTACTGGCGATGGCAGTGGAAGAGACGGCTTCGCTTTTAGGATCTGGACCGCACATTGCTGATGTGAACATACTATTGCCGCCGAAAATGACGAATTATGTGGAGTATCGACTTCAAGGAAGTGATGGTTGCTTCAAATGGTATAGTTAAATGAAATTTATGATGTGTGATTTGTTGAGTCTCAGAGTTGTGAACTTGTTGATTTTAGTTTTGGTTACTTGTATCTATGTCGTTAGCATTAGTTTTTGTTGGTTTCACTTGAATAATGCTACTAATGATTAGTGATTTTCAGTTTTAGTTACATTTGGTGGTTATAAATGTAACATATTGTTTTGTATGTATATGTATCCATTGAACTTTTGTTAGTACCAATCCATGACATTAAGTTAGTGGGAACAAGTGTTTGAGGATGGCTTAGATGTCACATATTATACTGCTCTTAAGGTTTATGAAGTGATTGTTTTAATTGTTTTTTTTTTTTTTAAATATTTTACAGGTCATGGGATCATCATGACATTTTATCTGTTCTACCTGAACATAATTCAAGTAGCCATTGCTCTACGAGTGCTCGTTTGAAGTCAATTGCTCCTTACAGTGGTCGAAAAGAGACTGCTGTTTATGCCACTGATGTACACTCGGGTGTTGTAATTCGCTGCAAAGTGTTTATTGACATATTTTCTAGAATCCAGATATTTCACCATTCAGTTAAACTCGATCTTGAAGGCCTTGCTACTCTTCGTGTCCGTGCTTTTGATACAGAAGGTAATTTGGAATTAGTGGAATAATGATTGCATACCGTGTCTAGAAACACCCCTGTACACTTGACTCTGATAGTTGATGGACTGAAACATCACTCATGTTTCTGGACTATTAGGACAATTATACTTTCATGTATACATGTGCGTATATATACATGTAAGTGTGTATATATAGATATTGGGTGAAAATGGTGGTCATGTTATCATATTGTTCATTTTACGTATTAATTGTTCTCATCTCTTGTTCTACACTTTCTAAGCCAACAAGAAAAAAGTAACTGTGTTTTATTTATTTTCATAAAGTTATATATATATATATATATATATATATATATATATATATATATATAAAAACATTTGTTTATATATTCATTTGGTTATACTTCCAAATCTTTTCAGTTTCTGAATAAAGGCCAAATCCAAATTTATAGGTAGTGGCAAAGAGAGGCCTAGGAATGATTTTTCAAATGCTGGAAGTGGTCTGCATGAATAATAATTTGTTAACTCTATGTAATATGTATGATACTCATTTTCTATTTGTTGCTTAGTTTTGAAGGTATTGCTCTCATCTTTGTTCCTTTTGTTTAGGATTCTGTTATGGTACACTTGTATTGATCTCATATTTGTTGCAGATAATGTGTTTACGTCATTAGTGGGCTTACGGTTCACGTGGCAGTTGATACCTGAAACTGATGGAAGTCATCACCTTGTACATGTTCCCTTGAAGGATTCTCCTCTAAGTGACTGTGGTGGTCTATGCGGTGATTTAGATGTTCAGATAATGCTTGAGAATAGTGTATGTATTATCATATATGGAGTTTGGCTGTGAATTTCTGTTTGCACTGGTATTGGTATCTCACTGTCCTTTTCTGTTTTATGTTGTGCAGGGTGTATATTCAGATCTATTTGTTGTTAAAGGGGCTGAGATTGGGCATGAAAAAGTTTCTGTACATTTGCTTGAGCCAGACTTTATGTACATGACTGATAAAATTGTTCTTACTGTAGCTGAAGCCATGTCACTTGAGCCCCCATCACCAGTTTGTATTCTCATTGGTGCTGCTTTCCAATATTCTCTTAAAGTTATTCGTGGCAATATCCCTCAAGGTTTTTATCTCCTTATTTTTCACGGATTGTGACTACCCGAGTCTCAAGTTAATTGAAGGATTGTTCCCTGGCTCTGCTCTATGCATTTTAAAGATTAGCTATGGAAACATGCATGTTTAAAGGCAGCTTTTCTTATGTTTATTAAATTTGGTCCAGAGAATGTTTGAAAAAGTAATTTGCAGTTTTTCATTTCTCATGTGTATCTTTTACTATTTCTTTACATTTATGTTGTGATGATTTTGTTTTTCATAACCTGTTACTATTCTTAATTTTTCCTATTATCATATTATACCCTGGTGTCTTGATAACTTTTCTGTTTGTTTTACAGTGGTTACCCTTCCGTCTTTGCATCACCGGTGGTCTGTTACGAACTCGACAATTGCCCAAGTGGACACTTTGGCAGGTGAAACTCGCGGTGTAAGCTTAGGGGAAACAGCTATCACTGTTGAAGATACCAGGGTTGCTGGCCACATACAGGTTTCCACACTTATTGTGGTACTACCAGACACTATAAGTTTATACATTTCACCATTGTCTAGTTTTGGTGATCCTGTAGAAGGACTAGAGGCCATCCCATCTATAGCATGCTGGTATGTTGTTTCGGGCCGTCAATATCTTATTCAGATGAAAGTTTTTACTCAAGGGCCTGGCGCACATGAAATCTACATTACTGAGGTAAGACATGCATTTTCTGGCTCCATATATGTCACATCAAATTGCATTTCTGATGCATGGGAACTGCAATTGGTCATATTTGATTTTGAGATTTTGTCCAGTGTTATGTAAGTACTGTTTCAAGTTTTTGTGGATAAATTGAGTCATACACAACCACCATGTGAAATCGCTGTACTTTGTGACAGGTATTAGGATGAATTTACAGTATTCTGCTCTTGTCTGGTTTGCATTTGACATTATCCGGTCATTAGAAGATTCACTTGATTATTAATTTAGTTTCCTTAATGGACCCACGTTCTAATGGTAGGGTTCTATATCTGCACCCAAATTGGCTTGCGTAGTGCTCACACTTGTCTTAAAGCTAACTCTTTGTGATATTTTTTGTAATTTCCTTTTAAAGTCTTTGTTCTACTCTGTTAATAGCCCTATTTGTATATAAGTTCTAGTTGTACTCTGTTATATTGTTTAACTCTTGGTGACCTGCATTGTAGAAAGATGATGTTAAAATGGAGGATGATGTTCAGTATGAATGCTGGAAAACTTTCTTGGTGTCTGGTGGTGCTATGCTGAAATATGGTGGGAAAAATTCTAGAATCTTGAAAACTGCATCAGAGGGAATGGGGAGGCTTATAGCTTCTTTAACTTATTATAGTGGGCATCAAGACTCAAAAGAGGTTTGATTTTTCTTCAGTCTGTCAATTGTTATTCATAAATATTTTATAGATACATTTAATTTCTCTTTCTTCTTATTGTGAAAGTAAAGTGATACATCTTTCATTGCTAGTTATGTAGTGTAACATGATTACTCTATTTTGTAGGTTCTTAAGGTTGTACAGGAAATAATGGTGTGTGATAAAGTTATGTTAATTTTGGGCCAAATGATAGATACATCTCAGATCATTCTCCTTCCATGGGCCCCTGGTATTTATCAAGAAGTGGAGCTAAATGTTACTGGAGGTTGTGCTAAAGCTTCTAGTGACTATAAGTGGTTCTCTTCAGACATGGCTACTGCGTCTGTATCTACTTCTGGAACTATCCAGGCCAAAAAACCTGGGAAAACTACAATCAAAGTGGTGTCTGCTTTTGATCCACTCAATTATGATGAGGTAACGTAACCAGGTTTGAGGGTGTGTATATAGTTCGAAATGCTGTTGTTTTATGCTTTGTTGAGTGAATCTACGTCAATAGGTTGGAGATATGGCATTCTGTCTCTATTTCTTCTTCTTTTTATTTATTTATTTATTTTTAATTTTTTTTTTATTTTTATATTTTAAAATTTCTATTCCTAAGTTAATGAGTTAAGATGTTCTGATGGGAAATTTGTTGATCTCATTAATGTATTTGTATAAAATTTTTATTTTGATTAATTTGATTATCTTATGGTAGACGTCCTAAGAAGTTGTTTACCTTGTCCTAGGTTTGCCTATGAACATTGAACATATATTTTTGAATCAAAACTTTTGCATTCTGATTGGGTTTACCATAGGAAATGCATTGCTTCATTTATTGTGTTCATAAGCTTTTATATGATTTTTTCTGCAGAAGTTTGTAGGGGTTGTCTTAGATGTATATGAAGTATAACAAAAGTATTTAAGCACTCGATAGCTTTGTACCTTGTTTATTTCCTCTTTGCAGTCTGCTATTTAGTTGACCAATATAATTTTCTTCCCTTGTTTATTAGGTGGTTGTTGAGGTTTCTACTCCGTCAGCTATGGTTATGCTGCAGAATTTTCATGTTGAGACTGTTGTGGAATCACATCTCGAAGCTGCTGTAACATTAAAAACAGATAATGGTGATGTATTTTCCTATCATCAGTGGGCATTCAGTTTCATTTATTTTCTTATGTTATTGTGTTTTTATATATTTGTTTTTGTTTAAGTTGGTTTCCAATGTGCAGGTGGTTATTTTTATAAATGTGATGCTTTTAGTTCCTTAGTAAATTGGAAATCTGGAAGCAAGTCTTTTACTGTTGTCAACAATACTGGGAAGATACCATCCTCTGAATATCTGGAGACAATTCAGCAACGTATGTCTTTTGTCGGTCCTCCATGCTCATGGGTTAACGTATATGCTTCTGGTCCTGGCCAAACTATTCTTCATGCAACACTTCCAAAAGAGTCTTCACACTTAGATGTTTCTTTTGTTGGACCTTCCTCCTTAAGGGCAACTCAGCGTATTGCTGCATATTTACCTCTCATTGTGCAGCAGGCTGGCGACGGAAGCTCTTTTGGTGGTTATTGGTTTAAAATGGGCCAAGTAGAATCTAGTAATCATCTGCAAAATTTGAATAAGCTATATCTTGCCCCTGGAACAAATATGGAGGTTTCAGTTGTTGGTGGACCAGAACCATGGGATGATGGTGTTGACTACATTGATACTTTCGAGATATCAAATGGCAAGCATTCCCACAGTAAAGATGGCATTCACATCCATTTAATTTCTGGCAGCACTGGTGGCTTATACAAGATTTTATGTCGACAACTGGGAACCTATGTAAGGTTTCTACTTTCTTTTAAATAAAGATCCTTGTCTCCTTTTGTCCATCTATCATACCTTACATATTGGTTGAACAAAGGAATATTATCATGATGTTATGTTCTATGGTTTCCAATGGAACAGAATTTGGTTTTCAAACGTGGGAATTCGGTGGGAGATGATCATCCAATACCTTCAATTTCAGAAGTTCTGCTGTCGCTAAAATGCAGATTTCCTTCCTCCATTGCGTTGCTGGTTGACGAACCTGGTATATATAATTGTCAGCAATAGAAATCACTAATGTTTCTTATATTTAACCATTAATATTTTCTTATATTTAACCTTCTCGTTAGTTAATAAACAAGAAGCAATCCAGATTGCAAAACAAGCCGATCAGATTCCAGGCCAAGGTCGTTTCACCCCAGTTACTGTGGCAAATGGGCAAACTATCCGAATAGCTGCTGTTGGCATTAGTGATACTGGAGAAGCTTTTGCAAACTCATCTTCCCTCTGCCTGGGATGGGAACTAAGCAGTTGTGAGGGTTTGGCATATTTGGATGATGCCTATGGTTCAGAGAGGTCAAAGTCCAGTTGGGAGAGGTTTTTGGTCTTGCATAATGAATCAGGACTGGTACTTCTTGTCTTTCTAATTATCATATTTACTTCTATTTTTCTTTATTAGTTTGAGAATTATCTAATATTTTATTATAAGTATGGAATCTTGAAGATAATTATAATTTTAGGGCAGAGACTTTTTTTCCCTTTTTCTCTCATAGGAGAGGATCGTAATATATATATTTGAGTTTAAATTCTCTCAGTCGACCTCAAATCCCTGCAGTTATTATTAACATAATATTAATATCTTGAAAACAATTTGAATTTATGACATAGGAAATGAAAAGATGTAATGGCTTTATTGTTCTATTTCTGACTGTTTAGCATTCTTGATCATAGTTATATTGGCCTCCGCAGATCCACAAGCTCATTCTTGTCCTGAAACAGAACATGTCTTTCCATTTTATCATCTAGGCATTCTTGCAATTTTAGGTCTTATGGTTCTGGCTTCATTAGTGGTTTATATTTTAATATGTATCATGAGTGAGATCCGTGGAACTGTAGTTATTTGATAGAATACATTATTATGTTACTTCTCACCTCCTTACATATGACTGAGGTCTCAGTGTTTGTATCTCAGTGTGTTGTTCGTGCCAGTGTTTCTGGTTTCTGTGATGCCTTGAGAGGTGATTACTATGCTCAATTGCATAAAGTTTCATTCAACGTCCTTACAGATGCTGTGAGACTACAGGTATGCTGTGTTTTGTTTACAAATATAGCACATTTGTTTTTCTATAAATATATATATATATATATATATATATATTAAAGTTACTACCTTAATTTGGGTTATAACTTTTGAACATGTTGAAATTTGCAGATTGTTTCTACTTTGAGAGTCATACCGGAATTTATCTTGATGTTTTTTAGTCCTGATTCTAAGGTAGGTTGTAATTCCAATTTTGATTTCTTATTTATGAACACTTTAAGATATGTAAATACATCATCAGAGGTTCATGTAGCTTTCTCTTTTCTAGCCATTTCATGTTGCGAACACTCCTTGTTTTTATCTAAGATTTTCCTTGTCCTGATGTTCCTGAATCAATATGACCTTTACAATATGTTCTGATGTTGCTATAGTGAATCATATTTGATATATCTGTAATGAGATTGGATCCAACCCAGTAGTCACAATCAGATTGAAATGGAGATTAACCCTGCTTATGCTGTTGTGTTATATTCTTCCAATGTTAATTGGACATGATAATTTACATTAATTTATCTGGGGTACCTTTTTTGCTGGTAATGCAATCATCATCTCTGATTCAGGTCAACATATCAATTAGTGGAGGGAGCTGCTCCTTAGAAACTGGTGTGAATAATTCTCGAGTTGTAGAGGTCATCCAATCCCCACATGGTTTACAGTGTTCACAGTTGATACTATCTGCAAAAGGACTAGGGACTGCCCTTGTGACAGTTTATGATATAGGACTTACACCTCCACGCACAGCTTCAGCACTGGTAATTGTTTTACACCTCTGTTGTTCCGGTGTGATTTGTCTGTTTTCACTGACTGCAGTATCATATTAATCTAGCAACATTTGGGATAAACCTGTTTGTGTTGTTGAATTGTATTTTCAAAGTGTATTCTGTGTTATTAGTGGATCTGCAAATTGGCGTTGATCAGATTAGCTTTAGTTCAATCATTTCTTGTTTTAGAAGGTCTTGTTTGACTATGAATAACTGAAGTTTTACTCATAAAGGAAGAAATTAAAAGTAAACTTGGATATTTTGCCAAAGACTGTTGTGGAACTCATCCTTTGTTTGGAGGAGGCAGATTTGGACTGGAGGAAAAGTTTCTCATGGTAAAAGGCAGTGTATAAATATAGTTGTCCTTAAGTAAGCAAGACTGCTTATTTTTCTAAGCTAGCTGTCTTTCCGTGGGGACCTCTTTTATTGTTGGGAGAGTATTATTGTTATGCCATTTGCGATGGTGGCTTGTTTGTATCGGAACTGTCTTTGAGCAACTTTACTCTCAATGGACCTGGTTGCCTCTTAATTTTCTGTTTGATATATCATTCCATCAATGAAACCTTCAGGCTTCATGTTTACTTCAGTTTACTTGCGTAGTTCCTGATGTAGTTTTTTGCCCACAGGTCCAAGTTGCTGATGTAGACTGGATTAAAATAGCGTCAGGAGAAGAAATAAGTCTCATGGTATGTTTTGCTTGAACTATTTAATTTGTACTAAAGTTGCAAATATTGATGTTCTGATTATATTCAGGAAGGTGGATCGCAAACTATTGATCTCATGGCAGGGATTGATGATGGAAGCACTTTTGACTCTTCCCAGGTTTGAGTCAGTTTTAGTTACCATCTTTGTTGAGCTGTTTTTCTTCTTGCTTGTTTTTTGTTTGAAACCAATTCCAAGGAGATCATTTCTCGTGGATTTGGAATTTGAGTACATTCAATTCTATTCATGGATGTGGAGCAATGTCTTTCCATAATTGGTTTATTAATCTTGTAAAGAAATTACTGAATTTTTGCATGCATGCTAATAGTTGTGTCTGGCTAGCTTTCTGATAGTTGTTACCTTGATATCTTTTAGTGATCACTTATTTCCTTGCTTGCAGATTGCTTACATGGATATCCATGTACATATAGAGAGAGACATAGTTGAACTTGTAGATGATGGTGTCTCAACTCGTGATGGAGGATATGCTAGCTCATCAAGTTTCAAAATTTTTGGTAAAGAATTGGGTATAACAACCCTTTACGTAAGTTCACCCCTTTCCCTTTGTATCTGCAGTTCATTCTTCTCATGTAAGTTTTATATTAAGAATTCAGTATTGTGTATGTTCACTGATAGATGTTGAAATCAGGTCAGTATTAGACAACAATCAGGGCAAGAAATTGTGAGTCAACAAATTAAAATTGAAGTCTATGCACCTCCAAGAATCAAACCAGATGAAATTTTCCTTGTACCAGGTGCATCTTATGTGGTGAGTTTTTTTTTCCCTATTTCCCTTCTGTTTCAATTAGACATTTTTCTTTTTCTGCAATGTTTCTATTATTGATGATTAACTTCTTTTACTTTTTCTTTTTTAAATAAAAATAATAATAATTTCATTTTTGGTTGTGTCGTAGTTGACCCTGACAGGAGGCCCCACTATTGGTATATATGTTGAATACACTAGTACAGATGATGAAATAGCTAGAGTCCACAAGTCTTCTGGGCAATTGCTTGCTATTTCACCTGGACATACAGTAAGTTATTAGGTGTTCAGCTGATTCTGTTCATACCTTTTAAAACTTAATGTTCGTGAAAAATTATTTTGCAAGTTAGGATGCGGAGCTGATTCTAATTAAATCTTTTTAAATTTAATGTTCATGAAAAACTAAGTTGATGGTGGGTGTGTTTGAGTATCAAGTTATATACTGTTTTGAATACATATTCTATTTTGTTTGAAGTAGACATGATTTGTTAGGTGATATTATGTAATCAATTTCTGTATTGTCTATGTGGACCAATTGCATAACTTCTATGAATTCCTGAAAAAAAGAAAAGAAAAAGAGCACATCCTGTTTTTATGCTTGATTATTGAAGCTCTACTTCAGTGATAGTTTAGGGTTTTTAAATGAGGGACAACTTTATGAATGAAATTTTCTATGAAGTTTATGCTTTCTTAATGCATGAGTTAATTGGAATCTTGTCACTCTCTCTCTCTCTCTCTCTCTCTCCCTCTATATGTTTTACATATATTATACACACTTGCACTCTTTATCTAACATTTGAGTGTTTACATCCGTTTGGTCCTTGTTGTGAATATTATTAGCTTATAGATTAAGATATTTTATTTTAAGCAAGTATTTTTTGTATTAAGTCTGATTTCCTGATTATTGGGAAATCTGTTATTCCTACTTTGAATTAGCTAGGTCAGAGTCTGTATCTTATATATATATATATGCTCCTTTTATTAATGAAGAAAAATGAGAGAATTGAAATAAAACAATTCCTCCAAATTTCTACAATTATTATTGTCTAACTTTCGGTATTTTCTTTTCTTTTGGTTAGACTTTACTTGCCACAGTCTTTGGAAATGGCGATGTTGTAATTTGTAAAACGCATGGAAATGTTAAAGTTGGATTTCCATCTTCGGTGAGCTTAAATGTACAAAGTGAACAGCTTGCTGTTGGCCGTGAGATGCCCATTTATCCTTTATTTTCTGAGGTAAGGATAAAAACCTTGTGTAGCATCTAGTGGACTTACCTCTCATTTGAATATTGCTGATCCATCATTGTTTTAGGGCAACCTTTTCTCCTTTTATGAGCTCTGCAAAATATACAACTGGACCATAGAAGATGAAGAGGTTCAAACATTCAATTGCTATGTACTTAATATTAATGACTCATAAAGTGATGTGTACTTTTTGGGTGTAAAAATTGTGTCTCTTCTGTTTCTAGGTTTTGAGTTTCCGCTTGGGGGATAATCATCAAGACCCGCCAATTACTTTAGGGGATGTCCAACCCATAAGTTATTTGGATGACAAAGAAGGTTATATCCGTGTGCTGTATGGAAGGTAAGTAACTGCATTTATGAAACTGTTTATTAAGCTTCCTCTATAATTGCTTTTATGTTTGCTTTGGAAAAAAGTTGTTTAATCATATTCTTGTGCTGGCACTTGGTTAGTAATCTCATGACCAATTGTTAATTATTTTGATATCTCTGTTGCATTATTATTGCTTGATTGCATGCATTGAAACATTAAGGAATTACGTAAAATATCTTCAGAAGCTTGTCTTGAATAGTATAACCAGTCAGTGCAGTTATGAAGAAGGGTCCATTTCATTTTACTCTTCTATGAAGTATATTCTTTTTTTGTTAGGGCGGTTCAACTTATAAATTTTCATTTCTTAATTAGGTTTACCTTCGTTCTACAGTGATAAGTGTTTTGAGAAATTGAGAGCTGTAATTAGACCACTTCTTGTTCTATAAGCATGTGCAAATTCTTTATTTAATTGCCTTTGTGATTTGTATTAAGATGAATTCTTTGTGACACTATCGGCTGATTTAACATAACGTGCAAAACCTTTTATTTTCTAGATCTGCAGGCAAGACGAATGTTGCAGCTGCATTCTCTTGTGATTTCATTTCTGGTTCGCATTTGCATTCAAGGAGTTACAGTGCATCTATATCCTTGTCGGTGGTACCCGATCTCCCTCTTGCTCTTGGTGTTCCAATAACATGGGTTCTTCCTTCCCACTATACTACATCCAAGCTCTTGCCTTTTGTGGAATCACTTGGGCAATGGGATAGTCAGAGTCACAAAGGATCTATTACTTATTCTTTACTGAAGCATTGTGGTGGAAAGAATGAACCAATAACCAAGGATGATATTTCTATTGATGGGAATAGAATCAGAACAGGGGAGAGCAACAATCTTGCATGCATTCAAGCAAAGGATAGGTCCACCGGAAGAATTGAGGTTGCTTCTTGTGTTAGAGTTGCAGAGGTAATTCTATCTCAGCATCTTCTGGTAAATGATTCTAAATATAATTTAGCCGATGGTAATTATGATACTAATGTGTTCCTGGGTTTCAAATATGTCTCTACATTCTCTTTGTAGTGGTAGGAAGCATGGCCTAAATTATGAGGTGTTCAACTTTTCTGTTCATATCCCGGAAGAATCATGGATAGTAACTACTTACATCTGTATTTAGATTTCTAATTCTTTTGGTAAATATATACATGCTTCCCAGCATTTCCTGTAGCTCATGAATCAATAGAATAGGATGAAATGATTGAATTGCTTTTCAAATGAACTATTTCATGGCTAATCAATTAAAGCATTGAAAGGGGTGACCAGAGTCAGTTTCACTGTTGTCCTGATGCTAGTTTAGCATATTAAATATCTTGGGTCTCCTGTTGTCTTACTTTGCTCCAACCTTAGTTGGCCATGTTCTTTTACCATATTGATGATACTCTATAAATTAACAGGTTGCACAAATAAGAATTGGTCATAAGGAGTTCCCCATACTTCTTGCTGTTGGTGCAGAAACTGAAATTCCAATAAATTATTTTGATGCTTTAGGTATTAATTTATTGTTATTATGTTATTTCTGAAATATATTTTCCTTATTTTGAGACTGACAAGTTTTGTGAACTTTGTTTGATCAGGAAATCCTTTTCATGAAGCATATAATACCGTCTTCTCTCATGCTGAAACTAATCATCGCGATATCGTTTCTATTGATGACACTCACTTTGGAAGTGGGAAACTCCATCTCAAGGTCTTGAGTCTGTCGAATTAGAATAGTATATGGCTTCTGTTACCAAGTGAAGATTTGTTCTGGACCATTTTGCTAATTTATTATTATTATTTTTTAAATTTTAATTTTTATATTATGCTGACATTTTGATAATTTGCTTCCGTGTTTGGATTTCACTTTTCTCATTCAAATGCTTAAAAGCTTTAGCTTCTGCTTATACTCTGTCCAACATAGTTTGACTATGATTTTCAATATTCTTTTTGGTTATAGGCACTGCGGCATGGTAAAGCTCTTGTAAAAGTATCAATCAACAATAATCCTCGGAAGTCAGACTATGTGCTGGTAACTCTATACCTTTTATCTCACTGTAGGAACTGTGCATATCAATCTCAGAATTTTTGACATAAGCTGCATCGAAGCTTTATTTTTATTTTCCTTACTTGAGCTCCTCAGCTCATATCAAAATCATAGTACATTTAAAAGCACAATAAACTCTTTTGCCTTCCTCTTCCAGCCATTGGACATAGGAAATGTAAAGCTTGGTAACTAGTACTAGATATGTGATCTTGCTGATGGCTAGTTTATTATATTACTTTTTTTGGGTAGCTATAAATGCATTCCTCTATTTTTTATTTCATTTTTTATACTTCTAATTGACTAGACCCTCTCTTTTTTTTTTTCCTTAGATTTCTGTTGGCGCTCATGTATATCCTCAGGACCCAATCCTTCATGTAGGAAGTGGTCTCGACTTTACAGTACAAGGTGCCTCTCTATTGATTAAATACCTTCTAAGCATTTTGTTATGGGAATTCTGAAATGACTACGAATAAGGTTCTTTTTGTCAATTTCTAATATTGGTAACCTTGAATGGCTTCTTGAGCATTCTAAAAGCTATTATAATATTTTTCTTCTAGTCAGTCATGGTCGGCAATTCCTTTTAAGATACATAATACATGTAAGTTGCTTTGAGGCTAGTTTTTCTTTGATTCTGTTGTCCCTAAGGAACGTTTGATGAAAGATTTAAAGCTCGTGAGAAATCACTTTGTGGGCAATGACTTATCCAATTTGAATTGTCAAAACTACCAAAATTAATATATGTTTCTGTGGAAGTGTGATGAGATATTGGTTGATACTGTAGAGCTTCTATTGCTCTTCATCTCTAAACAATCCAAAGGTTTCCGTAAAGACTTGCGTTAGTCTACCTTGATCTGTGTGTCCCTGTATTTACTAATTTCATGTATTTCTTTTATGAAGAATGTTAATACCTGTTATGCAGCAGATGAAATTCATGTATTTACTAATTTTTTCTTCCCTTATTTAATATATTGACATATTTTATTGTCACTTTGGTTTTCTGTTGCATGGCAGGTTTAAATGGTTTACTTTCTGGTCACTGGCTGAGTGGAAATGAGAGTGTATTATCTATAGATAGGTTATCTGGAAAAGCTGAAGCTGTTGGAATAGGTTCAACTCGAGGTATAGATTGACATAATCTTAGCATTTTTACTTGGTTCTCTTAATAAATACTATAAAGTTATTGTGTATACTATGTATGTGTTTCCTTTGCAGTATTTTTCGAGAGTACTAGTATGAAACTGCAAACTGCGGTGACTGTTCAATCCAGAACTGTTGTTACTGTGAATGCTCCCAAGGAAACACTGACAAATTTTCCTTACCCAAGAGGATATGGCTTCTCTGTGAGTTTCAGGTTCGCAGTTCATTCTGCTGCCCTATACCAAATATGATAAGTTCCTGCATTTTTTAATTTTATCAACAAAATTGGTTTTTCTTTTCATGTACACTAGATCTCATTTTATTTTGTTAATTTGTAACAGTAACACACAAAAGAAGTTTGCTGCTATTGAAAATAAGGGAGTCTCATATGATTGTAAGGTGGATCCTCCTTTTGTCGGGTAAGCTTCTCTTTCTTTTGTTTTTATGTATTTACATATCCATATTTTAATGATGAAAATAAGTTTGATGCGAATGTTCTTTGATCTTTTTATGCATCATTGAAGGTATGCTCAGCCATGGATGGATCCAGACACTAGCAATTGCTATTGCCTCTTCTACCCTTACTCTCCAGAGCATTTGGTGCGTTCCTTGCAGAAGTCTAAGAACACTACTCCATACTTGTCCATCTCTATCAATTGTTCCCTGACAGGATCGGATTATGTCTCGGGATCTGCATCTGCACTCTTTGTTGGAGGTTTTTCCATACCGGAGTTGGACAAGGTAATTGAAAGATATGTTTTCGAAGTGTAGATGACTTCAATGTTAATGTAGTAGGTATTGATAGCTAGTAGTAGCTTTCTTGTTTACCCATTTAGTCACTATGATAAACCAGTCACTTCACCGGTGAATGCTCTGCTCCGTTGCTAGAGCTGACTGCAACCTTATACATGTAGGTCTTTCTTATCAACTTCAAGAGATAAGTGTTCAGATGGCTTGTCTCTGACTTACTGAAGTCTAGTTTCAAGATAATTTAAAACCTTTTCTTGTATTCTTTATATTATCTGTGAAATTGAATCTTGATTACTGAGGTACCAAACCTAATTAATGATGCTTATGTGCTGCAGAACTCAATGCAGTTGAATCTGTCACTGGTCTCCTACCGGACTATCTTAACCATCGCCGGAAATACTGGTAAAATATGAAAGAAATATCATTTCTTCTCATGTCAACTTAGAAATATCTTTGCTTTTGTGCTACCTTTGTATGAGAAGATACTAATATCCACTTGCTCTCACTTAAGGTGTTGAAATCCACTGGAACAAAGAAAATCTGATGAGGATCAAACTCCTTTCTCATGAAGGTTCTGGTGTCAATGGGTTTGCTCGTTATGAGGTGAGCGGTACATCATAATTTACATTAAATTCAATGATAAGTTAGAAAAAGTAAATTACCTTTGAAACCAACTGTGTAGGAGTAGAGTCAATCAAATTGTTGATTCTTATGTACAAGAACACTAACTGAAGGGATATATTATCTACTTTTCAAACAGAAAAGAATCACATTTCACGATCTCATTTCTTTTGAATCATAGAGATAACTCTGTTATCAATCTCTTAGGTGGAAGCGGGAGGCAATGATCCATTCAAGGACAAAATCACAATCACACTTCCAGCAACCGGTGAGCTTATACTTTTGTTTTAACCCTATTACAAACCATAACAATTTTCTTCAACACTAACCTGAGCATCCATATGTGTGCTGTGTTACAGGCCAGAGAGCAGAAATCGACGTCAACTATGTACCAGGGGACCAGCAACCAATTTCTCCTGTATTACTCTATACTGGAATCATAGCTGCTATTATAGCAGGTATTTCCACAATCTTCTCTGTTCTTAAATCGCCGAACGTGTCCCTGTCCCCTACACCGCGACCGCCCTCTTCTTCTGCTACTCCAACTAGAACAGCACTTCTTACCCCTGAGCGGAGTAGTACTCCTGCTTCAGCGCATTCAAGTGAACACTCTCCGCAAACACCCCAGCCTTTTGTTGATTATGTTAGGAGAACTATAGATGAAACACCTTACTATAGAAGAGAACCTAGAAGAAGATTTAATCCTCAGAATACTCTCTAAGTTTATTGTCTCCTATATAGTCATTAGATCAGATACTACCTCTAGAAGTAGTACACGAGTCCAATTTTTCATGTTAAGCAATTGTGTTGTATGTATAGATTGAGGAACTTTTATGTCTCATTTTGTTACTCTTCAACATTGTTAGATGGTTAACTTTAGTTTCATGTTTGCAGATTTAGGTAGGCTGTTTATTATGTGATTTTTGCATTTGATTTGGTGGATTGTAAGTGAATTTGGCTAACTTTGATTTTCAACTTTACTTATTTGACGGATGAGTGTTGGAGAGTTAGCTTGAGTTTAACTTGTCATTATATCTAATTATATCATTAGTTTGAATAAGTTAAATTTATAGGTCAACTTTTAAAAAGTTGAAAAATTGAAATAAATTTTTATTTTCACATTCATTAATTTTTTATTTTTTAAATTTTTTTTACTTTTTACTATAAAGGATGAGATCTAACCTTCTATAGTCGCCCACTTATCTCACTCCTCTTCTTCCGTGCCACTGTTTTAAAGCTCGTTTTGAGTAGCTCGTGCTCTATCTATAGCGATCGGATTATATTAAAATCTAAAGCAATCGGATTATATTAAAATCGGTACTCTATTAGTTGGACTAATTGGGATTTACTCACCAAATTGGGATATACTCATCCAATTAATTTTTTTCGCATTATATTATATTATATTATTTGTATTTATTTTTATAAAAAATTACTTTTTTGATAATCAACTTATTGAATTGATTTCATTTGATCAATGATGAATAAGTTTATTATTAACTATCGAGTACTCTTTGAATAGCGGTGCCAAGCAGTGAGCTACTTCAATCTTGTTCCGGTCAACTATTTTGGGTGTTAATTGCTTTGTCTTTCCTGACAAATATTTTGGGCGGTAACTATTACGTTACTTATTTTGATTTTTTTTTTTTTTAAAAAATTTAAAAATAAATATTCACAAATTAAAAAGATTCACTTATAATTTTGTGATATAATCATATCATATAAATATATACTATTTAAAATTTTATTTATTTAATATTATAATTTTTTTAAATAACTAATAAATTTAAATTTTATTTTATAAAATTTATCTAAAAGAAATAACTTTTGAATTTATCTCAATTCATATCCGAATCTAATAATTTAGATGGTAAATTGAATTTAAATTATTATTAAATTAAAATCTAAATAGAAAGTATAAAAGATTTAAAAATTTTCAAAAGATTGAATAGAATTTTTAATTTTAAGGCTTTATTTTATTTTATTATTGTTGGATTTCAGAATTATAATTTTTTCATGTAATAATCATCATAATATTTTTTAAAAAAATATTATTATTATTTTACGACAAAGAGATATATAGTGTACAAACTTCATTTTATTTGTAGTTTGGTTTATTTACTGCTCAAAATTTATAATGCATGAGAAAAATAAATTTATAAATATGAAAATCTTTTTCATGGAAATATTACATTTTCTTGCATGACAGAAATTTAATAGAAATACTGTACTTCCTCATTAATCCGTTAAAGAAATCCAAACTCCTTCAACAATAGGAAAATCCGTACAGAACCTACAAGGGCCAATCCGGTAATTTACCACGAGTACAAAACATATAAAATACAAACGGCTGTATCCAATAACTCAAAAGCAAACTAAGACAACAGACGTCGCAATACAAATCCAACCAGAGAACAAAGAGAGGGTTTTTAGGGCTTATAAACTTTTGCGACAACAATTAACATTATCTACCTCTCTCTCTCTCTCTCTCACAATCCTCATCAAAACCCTCTTGTCTAATATGGACCCAGATACCATTGAAGCCATTCACGATACCGAATCAAACGAATTCAACAAATCATCCTCTGAACAACTTGATGACGACAAGTCTCATCCTCACACCGGCGACGGAGCTAGTCCTGGGTCAGCTTCCTCTTCTTCTTATCCTTATTGATATTATCAGTATTAGTATTGGGTTTGATTATTGTGTTGGATTAGCTTATGATTGTTTTGTTTATGGTTTGGAAAATCTTGCAGAAAAATTTTTATTGGAGGTTTAGCTAGAGAAACGACTTCTGGTAGGTTAAAAGTTTGATTGTGTTAGTGTTTAAGGTTTTAGTGTGGATGGTGTTGGTTTTGATTATTTGGTTTTGTTTGTAGCGCAATTCGTGAAACACTTTGGTAAATATGGTGAAATTACTGATTCTGTGATAATGAAGGACCGGAAAACTGGGCAGCCACGAGGATTTGGTTTTGTGACTTATGGGGATCCTTCAGTAGTTGATAGAGTTATTGAAGATACTCATGTTATTAATGGGAAGCAAGTAGGGTTTTTTGAGTTTATTGTTTGATGTTATGTGAATTGATGTTTTTTGTGTGTTGATGTTATGGCGTGGTGTGTTTTAGTGTTGCTGAATTGGTGTGGTTGTTTTTGTTTTTTGAAGGTGGAAATTAAAAGAACGATACCGAAAGGATCTATGGGGTCTAAAGATTTCAAGACTAGGAAGATTTTTGTTGGTGGCATTCCTTCAACTGTGAATGATGGTGATAGTCTTCTTCGCTTTATGTTTCTTAATGTTGAGGTTTTGTTTGTGTGCAGATACTTATCTGGTTTTGTTTTGATTCTTGGCAGATGAATTTAAGGATTTCTTTATGCAATATGGTGAGGTGCAGGAGCATCAAATTATGAGAGATCATTCTACTAGTCGTTCGCGTGGTTTTGGGTTTATCACATTTCAGACAGAAGAGGCAGTTGATGAGCTCTTGGCAAAAGGAAATAAGGTTGAGCTTGCAGGAGCTCAGGTGTGTGCTTTGGTTTCTGTTAATGTTAATATGGTTTTTTATTTGCTGTTATTTTTGTTTCTTTGTTGTTTATGATGTTAACTTATGAATAGCTAGACTTTTACTACTATATGTCTGTCTTATAGATTGGAGTTCTCGGTGTTAGCATTGCAATACTTGTGATGTCATTTGAACTTTTAGCAAACTGTTGGCCTCTAGTCTAGAATCATCTAAACAGATTATCACTCTCTTGGTTGATTGTTCCTGCTCTTTATCTAATGGTTTGAATTATTAAAGACATTGTTGCAGTCCTATATATCTTTTGTATTTTGACTTGAATAGTACTAAAGGTAAAGAACAATATTTGTCAAATGGTGAACATCTGTTATTATTCACATCCAATGATTAAGCAGAAGTTCAATCTTGAATGCTTGTTTTAATGTCGGATCCTAATCCATGTTTAAAAGATGACAATCTTCAACTTGATGAAAAAACACGTTTATATCTTGCATTACATTCATTGTTGTATCAGCAGAGATGAATGACTCTCTCATCAGAACTGGGATAATTTTGGCTTGGCTATATGGTCACCTAGGATTCTATTAACTTAACCTTTGTGTACTATTATGTGTCAACCCTCAAATTTATTTTGAAGTATGATGCATATTAGGATTACATTTAACAATTGCTTTGGCAGATTTTAGGGCTGTCTTGAATGCCTACTAAAATCCTTGTTGAAATATACTGGAATTTAAGATGTGTTTTGTATCAATGGTATTATGGTTTACAACCACCATAATCGTCATAGACTTGATATGTGGATTCCATTTTCTCCTTGTGTAGCAATCTTGAATAGTAATTGAAATGCCATATAAAGTCATTTCATTGTTCAATAAAACAGTAATAGTACTGATCCATGTTTCTTATTTCCTCTAGGTGGAAATAAAGAAGGCAGAACCGAAAAAACCAAACCCACAACCAACCTCTTACAGAAGATACAGTAATTCAAAACCCACATTTAGTGGTGGGTTTGGAGATGCATATGCTGGATATGGAGGAGGTGGAGGATTCGGTGGAAGTGGCAGTGGTGGTGGGGGTGGTGGTGGTGGTTATAGGTCTGGTGGGCCTTATGGGGTTAGGACTGGTGCTTATGGAGGATATGGTGGAGGTGAGTTTGGTGGCTATGGAGGAGGAGGGTATGGCGGTATGGGTGCTTATAGAGGAGACCCCGCCCTGGGATACTCAAGTCGTTATGGAGGAGGTTTCAACCGAGGATATGACATGGGTGCTGACTACGGCGGCCCTGGAGAGAGCTATGGAGGATATAGTGGCGGAGCAGGTCCAGCAAGTGGATACGGCGGTGGGGCTTACGATGTAGGCCTAGGTAGTGGATATGGTGGAGGAGGTGGAGGGAGTGGAGGTCCATATTTCGGTAGTAGAGGTGGGTATGGTGGGGCTGGAAGCAGCAGATATCATCCCTACGGAAGGTAGAAGGTAAGGTTTGATTGACTTGCAGCGGCTTGAGAGCTGGGTTTGTACCAGTTTGTAGCAATGAGTAGTGATGTTATTTTTTTTGTTAGAATCAAAGTCTCAATATTTTGGTAACTTTAATGCTAAGTTAAGTTGTTGTCTCCCCACCATCTGATTTTGTAAAGGAGGTGTGCTTTGTGTTTGTCCCCCAATCAATCTTCTTCTTCCCCTTTAGGAACTTCTAGATAGAAGAACAAATCTGATTTTTCACATTTGGTTCTTCAATTTACTTGTGTACTTTATAAGTTGAGCAGGCAAATTTTGCAATTATTCATGATTCAAGTAACTTCAAAACAGTGTTCTTGTTTCTGTGATAGGTATTTTGATTGCAGATGTGGGATTTTATCTAATGAATGTGATGAGAAGGGAATTGATGTCATGCCGCACTTTTACAATGTTATTGAAATTATAGGTTTCTCAACTTTTATCGTTAAAGTGATTGCATTTTTTAACCTTGTATATTCGCCATAGCTCTAGCAGTTTAATAGCGGTAGACGGTTGGTTTAAATTTTCATATGGTAGGGGATTAGATATAACGACCAGGTTCACCCCTAACGTCTGCAACCTTTGCAGACGGACAACAAGGGGCCAAACGATTAAATGGCCTCGTTCTAAAAAAATAATTAGTTATATGGCCTTTTATGTATAAAACATTACACGGGGGAGCGTCATCAACTAAAATTTATAAATTTATTTTATAAGAATAGAAATGTTGTTCTTCTTCAAAAATATTGTTTTTATTTTTATTTTCATTTTCTATAAAAATACATATTAAATTTCAAATTTATGCTACCAAAAGTAAAAGAAGTAACAATGATACAAGAACCACAAAATTTCAAAAAACTGGCTGTACCTCAAAATATCTCCATCACTAACACCATACCAAATATTGTACAGATTTTTTATCTCCTCTTGGACTGATTACAACCAAGAAGAAGAAAAAGTGAAGTTACAGCAAATTTAGCCTTCTCATTTCATCGAATCAAATTTGTAATTTTATAGACTCGCGCGAAAAATGTCTACGGTGGCATCCAATCTCGCCACTTATCATCACAAGGTACATAAGTTTACAGTTGATGAATCTTCATGTAAATTGAGATTGATGTGAGAAATTGAACGATTAGATAGTGTTTTTACAGGCACGAAGAGTAAGTGATGCGATAATTTGCAGAAAGAAGGAGAAAGAGAATCAAAATCACCCTTATAAAGTCATCGAAATTACACCTCCGCCCAAGAGCCTCGGTGTTCGTTGCTTCCCTTCTGTATGTCTATTTTTATCTATTCGATTCTCATATCTTAGTGTGTTTTTTGATGTGGTGTAGTAGTTTGTGTTGGTTGAAATTAGAAACTAATGTTAGGGCAATGTTTTGTGTTCTCATAGATTAGTGAAACAATGCTTGTGTATTTAATGCATATGGTGTTTATGTGGAATATGTTAAATTTGAGAGATTTGGGGATCAGATTGGTTGAAATTTGATTACCTGGGTAGGGATATGTAGTAGGTTGTAGTATGCTTAAGATGTTGATGATTTGTGCGTGAGTATTTGATTTGTTGATTGATGTTGAAGAAAACTGGCTGTTGTACTTGTACTTGGATGTAATTCTGGATAGAGTTCCCAACACATGTTAGGTTTCTTGGTTCTGAGAGTTTAGATCAATGTTGCTGTATAACTTTACTCATCTACATGATTTATTGTGACTTGTAAACTTCTTGCCGATACCCATGTGTTGAATGTAGAGTTTGTTGGATTAGAGAGATTTGAGGACTGAGTGTTGAAATTTGATTACCTGGATAGAAAAATATGTAAGTTGTAGTATGCTAAAGATGTTGATGATTTGACGCATAAAGGGTGTTTTGAGTATTTGATTTGTAGATAATTGGAGACAGTTTATTGATTGATGTCGAAGAAAACGGGTTGTTGTTGTAGGTGTACTTGGATGTAATTGTGGATAGAGTTCCTAACATATGTTGGTTTCTTAGTTCTGAGGAGTTTAGATCAATGTCTCTGTGTATAACTTTATGCATCTCCATGTGTACACCTCTTGCAGAGCTTTGATTGTTCGTTTTTTATCTGACTGTATTTAATATATGATGCTAATAGATTTTATTGAATTTGAGAGATTTAAGGATCAGATGTTGAAATTTGATTACCTGAGTTAAAGATATGTGGGCTGTAGTATCCTAAAGATGTTGCTGATTTGCTTATAAAGCTTGTTTGAGTCTTTAATGAGTAGATGATTGATTGGAGACAGGTTATTGATTGATGTCGAAGAAAACTGGTTGTTGTTGTAGTTGTACTTGGATCTAATAGTAGACAGAGTTTCAAACACATGTTGGTTTCTTCGTTCTGAGAAGTTGAGATCAATGTCTCTATACAACTTTAGGCATCTACTTGATTTATTGCGTCCTGTAAATGTCTTTCTGAGATTCATATGTACACCTGGTGCAGAACTTTATGATATTTCCTTTTCCATCTGTCCGGTTGTCTATATTACTCTGTAGATTCATTCTTTAATATCGGTAGGACCATCTGCCTAACTGAGCTTCTTCAAAGTATAGAAACAAGATAACATGATATCGCTAATGGGGTATGTTTGTTTTGCTGTCTGTTGTTATTGTTCTCTAGCAGAACCTGCAATGTGGGGAAAATGTGACAATTGAAGGCCAAACTTACACTATCCGAGCTGTCACTTATCGGTATCAGCTTCGCAAAGGCAAGTATGAACCTAGTGAGAAGAGACTTGATGTGCTTTCGACTGGTAGATACATCTTGAACTTATATCTAGAGAACTTGTTAGAACAATCTTGATATGTCAAATAAACCTATATTTACTTCAATCATGTACATGTAGATTAAAACAAAATGAAATGAATTGGTTTGACCAACTTTGAATCTGCAGTTTAGCTTCTTATGGCATCCAGATTTTGACCTAACATCTGCCGATAACTGGTATGTCACTCGCTACATATAGTGAATATCATCAAATATATCTCATCATCAGTTATTTGATGTTTGATCTGATAGTGAAAATCATTTCGATGTACTTATGTGTTGTTTTCATATACATTGTCGAATAATCAATCAGTTCATGAAGCTTGTACCCTACCCACCAGCCATGTTTCCCTACTTAGTCCTTCCTTTGCATTTAGCTTGAGAGACATAAGCTTATCCACAAGGTTGTCTTTGTTGATATCTGAGACCCTAATCATTTTTTAGGACACCAACCTCTTCTGAACTCACTGCTACTGACTAAAATAACAGCCTGGTAGTTTCCTCTTCACTTTGCATTTAGTACAACTAACTATTATTGAGATTGGTATCTTTGGGAAAAATAATCTTGAACTGATATTTTGTAACTTTAGAGTTACAAGTTAGATACAAATGGAAACTTGAGCTCTTTGTTCCTTTAGGTATGTGACTAGTGTGGACTTGAGCACAGGAGATGACAGCCAGGAAGGAGAGGAGAGGCCTAGCTGGATAGAATGATTCAACGCATCGCACACTAAAAATGATTGGGAAACATGTTCAAGTGATGGGTCCCACGAAACTTTACAACTCCTGTAACATACCTTATTTATCCACCGTTAGATTAGTAAATAGGTAGATCTCCAAAACAAAGCAAATCAAACGATCTCATCTCAAGGGACTACTCAACTACCGTATGCCTTCCATCTACCCTACATTTACCCCCAAAAGACTCTAATGGGTCCCATCTTAATTCCCCCATTAGATCCTGCCACGTGTCTTCCTGTCCCCACCTTTTTAACAACCCTAATTTGGGCACCCCTTTCGATCTGCTGAGAATCCCAAATCCACTTAAGGATTACGTCTTTTTGAATTTTTTTAACGAAATTAAAATTAATAAAATTTTTGAAAAAAATTTAAATAGGGTTAATATGGTAAAATATAGTCTTAAAGAATTATTATTATTATTATTAAGTTATAATGAGATATTATACAAAATAATTTATCTTTATCCATCAATTTCAATAGTTGAAATTAAAATTAATTTTCAATTAAGTATTCCCTTTAATGAAATAGTAATAATTTGAGTAAATTAAATTAGTAGTTAGCGATTTAAAATAATTACTATAGCAACATAATTATTGTAATGTTAATTCACTCTAATTATAAAGGTTATTTTAAAACATGATTGCTATTTCCTACACTCAAATTACTAAAGTTAACATCAATCTTCCTAAATTATTCTCTAGACTTTTTAATAATTACTTTTTAATTTATTTAATTAAATTTTTTATAATTAAATTATTAATTACATTAATTAATATTTAAATTACTTAATTAATTTAGATGACAATTAGAGTCCAATTCCATTTAATAAACGAATTAACTCCTATCAATTCACGGATTGAGGAGTTGCTTGTTTAACCTATTTATTTTTAAAAAAATAATTTAATTTTTTAAATAATAAAAATTTATATTATAAATAATTATATAACTACATGTAATTCACCATTCGATTAGATTTAATTATGGTATATTCAATATCAAATTATATTTTATTAAGAATATATAATACTTCTTCCGTTTTTTTAATCGCTACATTTGCATAGTAACCACTATTCATCCATCAATCTTATTTCGCTTATTTCGCATGTTGTTATTGATGTATAAAGAAAGATTTAGTAAAAGTGAGATCTTATTTTATTCGTCTTAACGTCTATTTTCTAAATCTCAAATTATTATAATTTTTAATTATATATAATTAAAGATATTTAGCGTTAAAATTAAGCATTGGAGTGCGTGTAAACAGAAAGTGTAACCAATAAAAAAAAACAGAGGAAGTATATAAAAAGAATTAAACGGGTAGATGGGATGACCCATCTATGATCCAATCCATTTATTGTGTCGAAACCAAATTGACACCTTTAACTAATTTTAATATAGATATATTTTATTAAGATCGTTTTATTTTGTATTATTATTATTTTTATTTATATATTTGAAAATATTATATTAGTTATTATTATTTCTAAAGTATTTTTTAAATAAATAAATTTATTTTATTATAATAAATTTAAATCTAACTTATTATAAAATTTTATATTTTTTTTAAGTATTATTTAAAAAAAATAAAAATTTATTAAAAGGATAAAGTTGAAAAAAAATGTTACCTTTAGTTATTTGGCTATGCGAAATAAATACCCCTTTTAAAAAATGAACTTCAACCATTCAAAAAAAATATGCTATTTTAAAAATTTCCATTTAAATTATCTAACCATTCCATTCAGACGTTTACAACGTTTTTAAGAGTTAATGATTTCAGTTAATTTTCTATATACCTCCCTCTAAATCTGGCATAAATTTCAATTATATTCTTCTTAAAAAAAAAAAATTAAACACCTCCTCAATTTCAATTTTGATAACACGAATTATAACAATAATTGTTAAATTTGAATGAATACAAAATAATATATTAATAATTATTTGA
Organism: Cardiospermum halicacabum; assembly: GCA_031304145.1. Taxonomy (NCBI): domain Eukaryota; kingdom Viridiplantae; phylum Streptophyta; class Magnoliopsida; order Sapindales; family Sapindaceae; genus Cardiospermum; species Cardiospermum halicacabum. The sequence goes on from CM062398.1 coordinate 2,564,760, forward strand.
AATATGTCATAATAATTACCTGAATTGTATTATATATATATATATGAAAAAAAAAAAAAAAAACCTCTATTCGGGTAAATGGTGTTTAAATCTGCTGACGGCAAACACTCTTAACATTATTATCCGTAATGAAACCATTAGTTCACCGTGATCGATTCCCTTGAAAAATCCGACGGATGATTAAGACGAACAAGCGGGAGGAGAAGACAAGAGTCGTCCACATGCAAATGTTGAGAAAATCACGTGGAAGCATGTGAGGTCTCACTTAATCCCATGTGATTAGTGTTAATTACTATGAAAATTATTTCAACTTTTTCTCAATATTAAAATATATATGTAAAAGTTCCTAATTGTCCTCCATGAATCTGGTATTTCGACAATTCTTTTATTTTATTAAATTAAATTAAATTAAATTAAAATACAAGAATATACTCTTGCTTTTATGCTTTCTGCTATTGTCATCAAGATTAGACAAAAGAAGATTAAGAGATTAGTATTATATTTTTTGTGTCGTCTAGGTACTCCATTTTTGGTGGTGGAGATTGAATTGAGAGGGTCTGTTATACTTTAAATCATTGAAATTATTAGTATTCATATTTATTTAAAAACTTGGTTATGTTATACTTTCTAAAAAAAATAATTAAGCGATTATTTTAAAATTTTAAACATATATTATGAATTGAATTTTTTTAGTAAATTATATTTAATATTATTATTAAAATTATATTGTATTAGATATAAAATTATAAAAAATAAATTATAATATTTATTAATATTAAATATTATAATATTTTTTAAAAATTAATTAAATATTTTAGACAATTTTAATTTTTTTAAAAAAAGTTTAATCAAAATATTATAATATAATAAAAATAAATTATTATAAAATTTAATCAAAAAAATAAATAAATGCTATTTTGAAAATTTAATATTTGTAAAAAAAATTAATTTGGTTTAATTAAGACATTTTTTTTAATAAGTTGAATACTGTTAAAAATAATTATTTATAAATTTTGTAAAATAATATAGAAATAGAAGTATTGATTTTTTTAATTAATAATTATTTTTATTTTTAAATATATAAATAGAAATAAATAATTATCTGAAGTGTTTTTTTTATATAGAATAACTTGAGTAGGAAACACAAAATTTCTATTTTAGTAGTTCCATCATCAGCTATGGCCTTGAATCTTAGGGAAATTATAGGGATCAGACAATTAATTAGTAAGATAATAAAAAAAAATTATATTAATAATTTAATGAATCGTCATATTTAATATGAAAATAACTTTTCAAATTAATGTGAAAATGATGGTTTAATTTTAAATTTATTTATTAATTGATCAAAATTAAAAAAAAAAAAAGAATTTCATAATCAAGTGAGGTATGAATATCTTATTCAATGGAGGAGACTTATGAATAATGTTAAGAGAACAAATATAGTTATAATCTTGATTACTAATACTAATCAATTGATTTGATTGTGATTACATATATACATATTATATGGAAAAGGACAATGCATGAATAATATGAAGAAAAAGACATGTACAATGAAATTCAATAATTGGAAAAAAATAATAATTAAAAAAAATGATAAGGGCACCCACTTTCTCAACCATGTAATAGTATCAAATAATTAAAATTTAAAGTTTTTAATTATTACTATTAAAAAAAGTTTATAAAAACAAGAACAAGAAACAGAGTCTCTGAGATTTTTTAATATAAAATATAAAACACAAGAGAGACTAGTAAGCAATGCTTTGCTTCTCAACTTGGTTTTTTTGTTTTTCTTCTTCAAATCAAATCAATCACACACCATTAACTTCATAAAACGACGAAAAAATAACCGAAACCACTTTTCACAAACCCATAAACTAACTCATATCATCACCATCATCAATACAATATACCATTATTCTCTCTCTCTCTCTCTCTAACTGCTCTGTTTTTCGATTTCTTGTTTCGATCGGATCTGGGGAGTTTTTCTCTCCAGTGAGACTGATTTCAACTACCCATTAGAGCTTAGGTACGGATTGGATTGACCCCTTTTGTTGTTTCAGTGATCGTCTCACTCTCACATGAGTTTTAGCTTCCCCTGCATTTTGCTCTCTGTTCTATGATCAGGTACTACTATTACTTTTACTTTATTTCAAGTTGGTTTTTGTTGGTTTTGTCTTTTGGGTTTATCTTTTTTTTCTTGCTTTTGATTTGTTTGTTAATGGGGTTTTGCTCTTTGGGAGTTGTTGTGTGTTAAAAGAAAAAGAAAAGAAAAGCTGGGTTTTGTCTTCTTTTGAAGTTTCTTTGTGGTTTTCAGTAGACCTAAAGCTGAGCTTTATTGGGTTTCTTGATTAGTAGTTCATTAGTTTTATTCGGGATTATGAAGTCAAATAGAGAAGTTTTTAATGTTTTAGGATATAATTGAGATATTATATATGTACAGAGAGAGAGAGAGAGAAAGAGATCTCTTAGGCTTTAATTTGATTGTGAATCAAGGATTTTTCTTGATTTACGGGTCAGCTATTGATATAATTTTAATTGTATTGGATTGTTTCCTAGTTCAAATCCATAGCGTTTTTAGGAAGTCATTGAAGTTGAGAAAACGTGTAGTTAATGTGTTTGGTTTATATGGAAGTTTGTTATGGTTTGAAAATGATCTCTATTGTTGGATGAATTGTTTGGTGATTTGCAGTGCTGGTCGATTAAAATGGAATCACTTGTTAATGGTGTCAATGGTGTGAATTCTTCATCAAAGACTCAGAATTTAGCCTCAGCGGTTGGTAAGAAGCCTGTTTCCGGTTCGAGTACTCCCCATTCATCTCGACCGCCATCTCCAAAACAGTCTAGGAATGTAGGTATAGGGGTTTTTCCGGCTTCGAACGGTACTGTTCAGAGTCAGGACTTGAAGGCAGTCACTGGTGTGATGAATGGTTCTGTGATTGATCAAATGAAGGGGATGAAACTGGTAGAGGGTAATAAGAAGCATGAAGAATCACCTAGCATGGCGAAACAGTTTTATGATTTGAATAAGGGGAAGTATGAGTATAAGGGTACTGTAAATGCTACGGATGGAAAGGTAGAAGCTTCTTCGCAGAGGAGGAATTTGAAGGCTGAAAGCAGATCTGTCAATCAGATGGATGATAGGAATGTAAATGGTGCATTGAGATCAGAAAATGTAGTATCTGAACGGATTAAAGGGGGTGTTGGGCAGTTGGAGAAGCATTTAGCATCGCCATCTGATGTAAAGTTTTGCTCAAGTCCTTCGAATAGTATGTGCACTCCCACTTTGTATGCAGAAGCTAAACAAAGTTTTACAAACACAGAAGTCAGTGAATGCAGAAGTAGTATTGGGAAGTCTGTCGAAAATGGTGAGGTGAGTCAATCATGTGATATAGTCGAGAGCAGGAAGACGAGCATCTGTAGAGGCAGCACTGGTAGTGATATCAGCGATGAAAGCAGCTCGAGTAGTTTTAGCAGTGCTGCTTACAAGCCTCATAAGGCTAATGATGTGAGATGGGAAGCGATTCAAGCTGTTCGGTCTCGTGGGGCTGAATTGGGTTTGAATCACTTCAAATTGTTGAGACAATTAGGTTGTGGAGATATAGGATGCGTGTACCTGTCAGAGTTGATGGGTGCCAGATGCTATTTTGCTATGAAGGTTATGGATAAAGCTTTGTTGGCTAGTCGGAAGAAGCTTCTCAGAGCTCAAACTGAGAGAGAGATACTGCAATCTCTAGATCATCCGTTTTTACCCACATTGTACAGTCACTTTGAAACTGAGAAGTTCTCTTGTTTGGTGATGGAGTTTTGTCCAGGTGGAGATTTGCATGCGCTTAGGCAAAGGCAGCCTGGGAAATACTTTTCCGAACATGCTGCCAGGTTAGCACTTTCTCTGTTACTTTGTTCTGACGGGTATATCAGTATATCTCTAGAGCAACTGTGCCACGGTGCTTGATTGTTTGAATAGGCTTCTTGTATTGAGCATTCTGTAGATTTAACTGTATGTGTCAAGTTGATTAGTGTAACACCAAATACTTAGATTTGACTATCTGAATCTCCTGTTGTGTGGAGTTCTTAGATTGAGCTTTCCTGTTCCATTATTCCCTAAACCTGTATCATTAAGCTTGTTTTCCTTTCAATGTCCTTTTCATTAATTACATTGTGTGCTGATAATTTCTATTTAGCCATGGGCACATTAAGCATAAACATTCTACTTTCCTTCTTCATCTTAGTTGATTATAGAAGTGTACTAATTATTCCTAAACTTGTTTGACTTGAAAACCAATCGTCATGTATGGAGTTTGCAGTTTCGAACATTTAAGTCCTGATTGGGTTCTCATTCCCCTTAGCATATTGTATTTGTTCATGGCTGTTACCATCAAGCTTGCAATAACAATTTTGCTTTGATGCTGCAGATTCTATGTAGCTGAAGTTCTTCTTGCTCTAGAGTATCTACACATGCTTGGGATTATCTACAGAGACCTAAAACCCGAAAACGTCCTGGTGAGGGAAGATGGGCATATAATGCTATCTGATTTCGACCTCTCCCTCAGATGCGCCGTCTGCCCGACACTAGTAAAATCCTCTAACACCAGCTTGGAGTCAAAGAGTTCATCATTCTGTGTTCAACCTGCCTGCATTGAACCAAAATGTGTAATCCAACCCGATTGCATCCAACCTTCATGCTTTACGCCTCGTTTCTTAACAGGCAAGCCAAAGAAAGAAAAGAAAGACAAGAAGTTGAAACCAAAGACTGAAGTCTACAACCAAGTAAGCCCTCTCCCTGAACTTATTGCTGAACCCACCAGCGCTCGATCAATGTCCTTTGTTGGTACACATGAGTACTTAGCTCCTGAAATCATCAAAGGCGAAGGCCATGGAAGTGCAGTAGATTGGTGGACATTCGGGATATTCCTCTACGAGCTTCTCTTTGGTAAAACACCCTTCAAGGGAGCAGGAAACCGCGCAACTCTTTTCAATGTTGTAGGCCAGCCACTGCAATTTCCTGAGACACCCTCTGTGAGTTTCGCTGCAAGGGACTTGATCAGAGGATTACTTGTAAAAGAACCACAGCATCGCCTTGCTTATAGGCGTGGCGCTACAGAAGTGAAACGACATCCCTTCTTCCAGAGCGTGAATTGGGCGCTCATTCGATGTACAAACCCGCCTGAGGTTCCAAAACCACCACCTATGATGGAGTTTCCAGTGAGAAATGATATTGCAAAATCACCATCACCCCCTACTACAGTTAACAAATCCCCTGGTGTAGATGTGAAGCCTTCAGGTAATTATTTAGAGATTGATTTCTTTTGATATGTTGGTGACTGTTTCCAGTTATTTTCGTTTTCTAGAACAGTTTTATGGTACATCTCAGTTTGCATTGTGTGCTTCAATGGATTCTTTCCATTGTTGAAAAAAAAAAAAGAAAAATGAACAAAAGGGTTTAGAATTCTGATGAGCAATGTTGGTGGATATATAAGCAGATTGTAACTGCTGAAAATGATGGTTGTTAATTGTTGATATATGAAACACAACTCTTTTGAAGAAATACAAATGCATTCAATTGATGTCCCAAGTCTCTGAATTCTCTGTTTGTTTCCTTTGTTCATTACATTTACAAATTCCATAATGTATCAGTTTAAAATTCTTGTTTGGAATTGCTTATCCTCCCATGGTAGAAATAGAATAGTAGTAGCCATATGTATATCTTTCAGAATAATATAAACTTTTTTTTTTACCAATTATCCAAACACTCTTCAAAATAGCTTTTATAAGTTAAAAATCAAAAGTTAGAGGATCTGATTGAAATTGCCTCTACTTTTTTCTCCTCGTTATGAAAAAATAAGAAAAGTATAATTTATTTTTATAAAATTATTCTACACTTTACTTTTAATTGCGAAAGAAGAGAAGTATAAATCATTTTTATTAAATTAGTTTTTCGAACTTTACTTTTAAAAGCTTTTAAAATGCGGAAACCCTTCTAATAATTATTTCAACTTAAAAAATAAAAAGTAAAAAATAAAAAATTAAAAGTTAATCTATCCAAACATGGTTGAATAAGCTCTTTTGTAAAGTTGAAAGTGTGAATGATTCACGTCATGAGTGATGTAGGCTTTTGGGTCATGAGTAATTACTTGAATATGTATGTAGACTTTTTCCTTACAAAGAGCATGGGTTTGGACTGGTGGGAATATGGGCTGGGCCTAGGGCCCACCTTTAATAATTGATTAGATTATATATATGTTATGTCAGCATGGATTTTGATGTTTGAGAGTGACATTACTAGTACACCTTGATTTCAGCACTTATGTCTGCATTTTCATATTCATTATGAATTCGCATACTCTGTGCCACAGCTAACATATGTTCGCTCAATGGGTTAAATTGAAACTGGAAAATACATCCCTTTCGGACGTATAATATGCACATTTTATTTTTACTTTTTATATACAAATATTCTAAACACTATTTATCGACTAATCTTATTTTACATATTGTGATTTAGGTATACGAAAAAATATAACATAGTCAAGTAAAATATTATTTTATTCGTTGTAATGTCTACTTTTCAAATATAAAAGGGAAATTATTTTTATAGACCATCAAAAGTTTATTATACAATTATATGTCAATTTTGAAAAGTTTGTAAAACTAAAGTTTGATTTTCATTCCATAGGCCATTTACAGACTGTAATCGTAATTCACAGACTGTGATCGTAATTCACATCATCTGTGAATTGTAAAATTTTAAAAGTATTTTGGAAAACTTGACTTATGAAGTGAAAACTAAACTTTTAAAAATATGTTTTTGTATGTTTTTTTCAAAACAGACCTACAATTGTATTTTAAACTTTAAAAAGTCCATTTAAAAGAATTTTCAGTTAAATCAATTATCTTATTTTATATTTTTCTTTCAAAAAAAATCTCTCTTTCTCACTATTGTTAAAAATGCTCACAATTAAGTTAAAATTCTAATAATTCTATATATTAAATGTTGAATATGGATGATTTTACATTACTTATAGGTTTATACTCTTAAAGTAGAAATGCTAATATATGGCCAATTATTTACTCGAATATAAAATATTTATATGTATTATTTAATATAAAATATTATTATATATTATTTTAGTAGGCGAATCGAAACCGTACCGTATTTTAATTTTTTTAAAGAAATTTTACGTGTAGCCGTGTCTTGTCAACGTGAGAGTCTCCGTACAAGATAGGATATGATATTTTTATTTTCAATTTAAAAATTTAATTTTAGATCTACTTACAATTTCTGTTTAAAATAAAATTTTCCGTAGAATTATAGAAATGTAGATAGTCTGTTAAGTATAAATAAATTTTTAGAAGAATTAATTTTATAAAAATAAATTATTTTTAAAATTTAAACTTAAAAAAATTGTTTTATAAAATTTAGTAAAAATAAAAAATATATTACAACGGTTCATGAAAAGACCCTTCAAATTTTTTATTTTGAGATAAAGTAGGTACATTTACCTTTTACAAATATTAACTCATATGGAAAGGAAGTCTGTCTCGGGCGCTAATTTTTTCAATTCAATATGACGAAATCTATAGACAATATTGATTCGGTGGAGCTGAGACTTGAGCTACAAGTCAACAAATCCTTCTAGAGATATCATAAGAAGGAGCGTGGGTCACACCGTCTTTATCACTCACGTGTACGAAATATCTACTTACTTGGACCAATCGAATTGTAGACCCGACTCTGTGGAAATTCTCTGCTCCACCACCGCACTATATTTATATATTCTCCCATTTGATCCACCAATCAAAAATCGAAGATACAAATAAGAAAACGGATTTAGGTAGAACTGAATGTATAGGAGAGTTTTATGTGGCGCGAGAATTACACGCGCTCGGTTATTTATATTCTCAAATGATCCACACCGTTTATCATTTCTCAACGCTTATTTATATGGAGCTATGCGCATTGCGCACCTTACCGGCTTTCAGTTTCGCATTTCATCATCACCTAACGCTTTGATTCTTCGCTCTCGTCCTTTTGTTCTTCTTCAGTCTTGTTCAGTTGAGAGTGGTAGTGCTGCGTCTGTGAATCTCTCGCTCTCGTTTTTCGATTCTATTGTTCGCCCTCGTGCCGCTTCTGTTTCGACGATGTCCTCCGCCGTGTCGGCTGCGATGGACGACGAGAAGCACGGGTTCATAAGAGATGAGATGTATAAGGAGAATCTCGCCGGAACTGTTCAAGCTTATGATAGGCATCTGTTTCTCTGCTTTAAAAGTCCTGAGGCTTGGCTTTCTCGTGTTGAGGATTCTGTTTCTGATCCTCTGCCGAAACTTCTCGCTACGGCTCTCAAAGATCGGAAGAATGATATTTCTGTTAAGGTATTGTGTTTGTTTTTGTTGTGTAGCGTTGAATTTGTTGATAATTGTTCTGATGAATGATATTTCTGTTAAGGTATTGTGTTATTTTGTGTTTGTTTTGTCGAGTATTGTTGAATTTGTTGATAGTTTTTGTGATTTTGTAGACGAGGTTGACGATTTGTGGTGGTGGCGATGGGAGTGACGGAGATGTGTTAGTTTTTCCGGAGATGATTAGATACAAGTTTGTATTTCTAAATTTGTTGTTGTTTATTTATTTATTTATTTTCAATTTGTTGTTGGATTGTGATGTGTAATTTGTTTGATGTTGATATTGTTGTTGTTATTCCTCATATAAGAGGTTTGAAGGAGGCGGATGTTGATGGTTTCGTTGAAGATGTGCTTGTGAATGGGAAACCGTGGACTTCTGGAGTGCAAGAGGTGTTGAGTGGTTCTTACGTGTTTGTTTGTGCTCATGGTAGTCGTGATAAGAGATGTGGTGTTTGTGGTCCGGCTCTTATTGAGAAGCTGAATGAGGAGATTGAGTCTCGAGGATTGAAGGATCAAATCTTTGTTAGCCCTTGCTCTCATATTGGTGGTCACAAATATGCTGGCAATTTGATCATCTATAGCCCTGATTCACAAGGAAAAATCATGGGACACTGGTAAGTTGTTGATCTGCGATGCCTTTAAAATGAAAATCATCTCGGTTGTTTGCGTGTTTGTTAGAGTATTTCGTGTTTGAATGCAGGTATGGTTATGTTGCTCCAGATGATGTGCCTTTATTGCTAGATGAGCATATCGCAAAGGGAGAGATCATAGAACGACTTTGGAGGTGAGTGCTTATGATGCTTGTTTGTTTACAAGATTTCCTTTATGCATATGATGCTTGTTTTTGTGATTTAAATTTCGATAGATGATTCTTGCTGTTTAGTTAGGAAGTTACAATAACAATTCTTTACTCAATTAATGTGCTGCAGTTTGTGTCAAATTCTGTTTTGTTTCCGACTAATGCATGTGTCTCCAGTCAATATGTTTATGGAATGATTTTTCACAAGTATCTTTTTGCTCTTGTAATGAGTCATTGGTTTATCTATATCTTGGAACTCCAGGAGTTCCCTACTAATAGAAAAAGACATCTTTTATAGACTAGAAGCCTTACTTAAATAGGAAGTTAGAACTCAAAGAAATTAAGAAATAAATTAAACCTGAAAGGAAATAAGTAACAGTATCCTAATTTCCTTAACAAAATATATGCAGATCACTTAGAAACAAATATAAATCTAATACTTCTTTAAATCTAATACTTTACAGAATATGAAGATCCATAACAAATTCACTCGTTTATGTTGTTTTGCTAGGCTTGTACTTAAATCATCTATAATTCTTTGTTATTAGGGGCTTCTATCCTTGTTGCTCCACAATTTATAAGACATCAATTTGTTACTCTGTTTCTCCTTTATACAAACTTTTTCCCATGGTGCTGTTTGCCATTATCCTCGGTTTTGATATAATTTTTCAATAATGATGTTGTTTCATTCTTCTTATGTTTGTACATGAATTTAAGCCATCAAATTTAATTGTAATAATCTGTAGAGGGCAAATGGGAGCATCTCCTGAAGATATTGCTAATGGTGAGGTAGAGAAGCTTCCAAATGGGAAGGGTGATAAGAAGAGCAAAAAAAAGAAACATGAAGAGAGCAAAGTTGAAGTCAACAATGAAGCTAATGGTGGCTGTTGCCAGGGTGCCAATGGCTTTTCCTGCTGCAAGGATGCAAGCTCAGATGCAACTTCTAACAAGAACCTGAAGGGTTCGAGTGGCTTGTCAAACTGGTTTGCATCATTGGAGCAGAAAGAAGTGCTTACTGGTGTTGCTGTGGTCGGAGCAGTTGCCACCATCGCCATAGCGTATAGCTATTACCGAAGGTCAGGCTGAAAATCCATGTACCACGCTCCCTGAATTGATGCTTACTTCTTAAAGTTTAAATAGATGGATGACAGAATAGTTTTAATGAAATAAATAATTCTCCAAACCTTATATTCCTTTAGGAGAAGAGTCGCATAGATATATCTTCACTTTAAGTGAATGAGGAAGATTTACAGGATTTTAAAAGTTTTAAGGATGAAGAACAATTTGATCTATATCATCTGTTATTTTCTATGCCTTCAAATGTTGTTTCAATAGATTTTGTTCACTATCCAATTATATTACTAAATTTTTCTTAATCGTCTATACATTTCTTGTTTATCCATATTTCTTTTGGCCATATTTATGCATCCGCAGTGTTGATTTACTTCTTTATGCAACTGAAACGACATTGTTAGAGTTACTTTGGATAAAAACTTCTATTCAATTGTCTTAAATGACACCGTTCTACTTTTGGATATAAAAGTTTCCATTACCTGGAGCCTTACTCCAGGTATCTGACAGTTCTTTCAAGCTAATGCTTCTATGCCTATGTTAGTAGAACAACTCCTAAAAACAAGAGCTCTTAACCTTCAATTCACTACACTAGTCTATGTCTGAGCTTAGCTATCATCTCCTCCACCAGTCTAAAAGTACTATCCCCAACTCTCTCCCCATCAGCGTCGATCTCCTCCATTATCTGCTCTAGCACCTCGTTCTTCAACTGCTTCTTCTTAGAACCGTTCTTAGAACCATCTCGCAACAGCAACAACAGCTCCCTAGCCATACTTTTCGCCCTCCAAGTCCCATAACCGTTCAACTGCAGCAAACCAGGGATAACACCCTCCTTCAGAATCAAACCTCTATGCTTATCCCTCTTATTCCTGCATATCGCCAGTAATATCCCCACCGCGTGCTCCTTGCACTGTGATGAGCCCTCTTCTATCACCTCCACAAGTGCTCTTATACTCCATCCCACAACCACAACCTCCTGAACAGCTATTGCCGACAAGGAAACCACATTTTCCAGCAAAGAAATTGCCTTTTCGAAAAGGTCAGACGCCCTTTCTGACATGTGGATTAGTCGGAGCAGGACATAGGTTAATCCGGATGATACCATTGATGGAACTAGCTGATGACAACATGAGAGATTGTGGAGTGTTGAAATTGAGTCAAGCTTTGCTTGTTTGGTATGGCAGGTGTTTAGTATGTTGATCAAGTGAGGTATTGCTCCAGATTTTGCTACTACCATCTTGTTCGGTTTGCAGGAAGATAATATCAGCATGGCAGCTACTGAGAGTTCGCTCAGTGTATCATTTCCGTATTGAAGCAGATCTAACAGAACTGGTACCACACCTGCTTTCACTATCATGATTTTGTTCCTACAAACAGAAAATAAGACGAGGATTATACAACTGAAATAAACAGTGAGTATAAAACATCTCAGTCAGTATACAACTGATACTAACCTTTCACTGGCAAAACAGACACTGAGAAGAGCAAATAGAGCAACTTCAACAGCTTGATAATCCTTAGAACAAAGCATAGAAATCAAAGGAACAATAACACCAATCTCAACGAGTTTCTGTCTGAGTCTATTACTCAGTTTAGGAATCTTAGAAGCAGCACGAATCTGAACATCTCTGTCATCATTCAAAAGACCAGACATCAACTTATCCTCCATTTTCGAAACTTCTGTTTTCTTTTCCTTCAGAGGTTGCTTAAAGAAGAGATTATCAGGGCTTTAAAGGGTATCTTTTTGTTTGAGTTTGAAGTAAATTGATCAGCTTTTTGGATTGCTCGAGTGTCTGATATGGAAGGAAGTAGAAGAAGAGTCGGGTGATTCAGTGGATGTGGGTTTATTATAGCTTTCCTTTTATACAAGCAAAGAGTCTCTATCTTTCAACACTTTGTGCTTTTTTTGGTAGGTATTTATAATGTTTTGGGGATTTTGTGGGTGGGATTGCGAAAAATGTGAGTGTGTGGTTTTAAGTAAGTTATTATTGTTGTGATTCTTTGAAGTTTTGTTTTAATCTTATGATTACATATCTGTCATCATAGCAATGTATCATCATTTCAAAACAAAAAAAAAATGGTGACTTACTAGTTTATTAAGGTGGTTTGCTAAAGTTTACTGATGAGTTTGGCTATTTAGGATGACAAAATCATGATTGAGAGTAGCTATAATATAAATGCCATGCATTGTGACCAATGTTATCCATCATTAAAATATAATATAATGATGAAAACGTTAAAAGGTTTGTAGAAAGTAAATATAAATATCATGGTATATACCGTCTATGTATTATTATTATTATGATTTATTACTAAAATATATAAATTGGTCATATTATTATTCATGAATTGGAAAGAGGGTTAGACTCGATGGATCCATGACTGATTATATTTTAACTATCGATTACCCTTTTAACCATCAATTAAATACATTACATTACATTACGTTCTTTTAAATAATATATCTATTACGTTTTCAATTATCAATCAAATTACATTTTTCATCATGCGCCAGTCACGTTTTTAACCATCTAACAGTATATCGATCACGTTCTCAATCCTAAATCAAATATATTAGTCAAAATCATATTTTTCACTATCGATCACGTTTTTATCAATCAATAATATCATGCAATGTCACGTTTTTAACGGTATTTCGATCACGTTTTCAATCATCAATCAAATATATTAGTCAAAATCACATTTTTCATTATGTAACAGTCACGTTTTTAACCATCAATCAAATATATCATTCAATCTCACATTTTTAACTATATATCGATCACGTTTTCAATCTTAAATCAAATATATTAGTCAAAATCACATTTTTCATTATGCACCGGTCACGTTTTTAACCATCAATCAAATATATAATTCAATCTCACGTTTTTAACTGTATATCGATCACGTTTTCAATCTTAAATCAAATATATTAGTCAAAATCACATTTTTCATTATGCACCGGTCACGTTTTTAACCATCAATCAATAATGTCTTGCAATGCCACGTTTTTAACAGTATCTCGATCACGTTTTCAATCATCAATAAATATATTAGTCAAAATCACATTTTTCACTGTATACGGGTCACGTTTTTAACCATCAATCAAATATATCATTCAAAGTCATGTTCTTCACTGTGTACTCGTCACGTTTGTAACCATCAATCAAATATTTCATCAATGTCACGTTTTTAACTATGCTCCAGTCACATTTTAACCAACAATCAAATACATCATACAATATCATATTTTTAATTATATACCAGTCACGATTTCAACAATTAATCAAATATATCATTCAATGTCACGCTTTAACTATGCTCCAGTCACGTTTTTAACCAACAATCAAATACATCATTCAATATCATATTTTTAATTATCAAATATATCATATATAGACTATACTATGATCTCCTTGTTAATTGTTAATCATAAACAAAATGTTTTGAATCACATTATAAAATGATATAACGCTTCATCACGTTATTAATAATTAACCCTGAAACATTATGTTGGGATGAAACTGTGTTATCTATCATGCTTAAATATATCATGAATTTTTTTTTTCATATAATGAGTGATTTTGGTAAATTTTAAAATTAAAAAAAAAAAGTTATTGTTCCTATTTTTGCGTCAAGATTGTGAAAGATAATCTTTTTAATTAAGGTAAAATATTATATAATAAAATTGTTATATCTATTGAGAATCAAGATTTTTAAAAAAAAAAACTTTTCTACCTTAGAGATGATTAACAATTTGAAGATTTTTTTTTTAAATTATAACTATGATTACAGTTTTATATTTTATTTAAACATTTTATACGTTGGATGAGGTGAATTTTAACCCAACCACAACAATCTATTCGAATTAGATTTATTGAAAATATAGATTTAACACTACACAACTTGAAAATATTTGATCCAACCTTTTCTTATGCTAATTTTTATTTTCATAATCAAACCCCATTCAATCGAAAATATCGGCATTTTATCATTTTATATATATATATATATATATATATATAATATTGTAGTATTTTTTTTTTGTTATAATTTATGTTTACAGTATTAAACCATAAAGATGATATTTTCTTCATAATACCACAAATTGAAATCACATTCATTCCATTGACTTTCTCCATAAATGGATAATTCAAACCGTACTAAATTGGATGAGACACTGCTTGAAAGCAGGTAACAACAAATATTTCTATGGTTTATTTTCAAAAACACCCCATTTTTTCAAACGTTTCATTTTGAACACCCGGTTTTGAAAGTTTTGGAAAACCACCCCCAAAATCAAAACCACTAGTGGTTTTTGGTAATTTTGTGAGTGGTTTTGGTGTTGTATGAGTAATTTTGATTTAGGAAATTTCCGAATCTCTAAATTAAACATATAGAATTTCAAAACCACTCAAACAACACCAAAACCACTCACAAAAATACCAAAAACTACTAGTAGTTTTGATTTTGGGGTGGTTTTCCAAAACTTTCAAAATCGGGTACTCAATATGAAACATTTGAAAAAATGGGGTGTTTTTGGAAATAACCCATATTTCTATCAACCAACTCGATAATACAACATAAAATATCAAGAAATATCAAACAATAAAATAATAAACAATCGTGGGATTTTGATCAACAGAATACAAAAATAGTAATATTTTGTTACATGACAAATTTGGTTGAGAGAGGAAATTCAGAATCTGTTGAGAATCATCACCGAGCCTCCAGATCCAAAGCCAAGTTGCTTTACTCCAGTATATTATGCTTTAAATAATCTATTATAATACTTCCTCCGTTTCTATTTAGTGGCAACATTTGAATAGTGTATACTATTCATAGATGAATCTTCTTTCACGTGTTATTTTTTATATATAAGAAAAAATATAGTCAAATGGGGTCTTGTTTTATTCGTCTTGGTGTGTATTTTTCAAATATGAAATTTATATAATTTTTAGTTGTATATTATTAAAAATATTTACGTTTAAAATTAAGCATTGAAAAGCGTGCCCACATGAAATGTTGCAAGTATTTAGAAACAGAGGAAGTATAATATATCATAAGTGTTGTATATTGTATTATAAATATATTATATATTACACTTATTGTGAGTTTTTAGGAGGTTGAGGAGGGTAGAGAGATAAGGAAGAATATTATAAATATAATATATTGTATTACAAGTATGATGTATTGTATATTATATTGCAGTGTTGTTGGAGTGTATAATGTTGAATATATCTCATTGTTTCTTATATTTTTCTTTTTCTGCCATTGACATGTTACATGAAAGTTTGTTGGTAGAAACTATTTACGTATTTTTTTATTTTTTTTTTTTTGGTATTGTGAATAACATATATAAAAAAAAAGTGATAAAGAAAATCAAATAATTAAATGCATATCTAAATCCATTGACTTATTACTAATTGAAATATATAGATTATAAAAGTGTAACTTTGCACTTGTGTATAAGATTTCATTAGAATATATACTGAGGATCATGCTCCCTAATTTTTAGTATAGAATTAATGTAAACTAATTTTGATGATTCTAAACACAAATAGTAAAAATTAAGGGTGAGTACATATCAATTTGGATTAAAACTCAAGAAAAAAAAAATATAGTAGTTCTTATTTTTGAAATGCTCTGCGTATATTTTCTATAAATTTGTTATCAAATCAATCATTTGACTTTATACCCGTAATAGAATGAAAACTAAATATTATATTTCTATCTGTAAATTGTAACACGTTATAATTATACATGAAAATATATGTATATAATACATCTAAAAATTTAATTTGTAATAAATCGATTTATTTTTCCATATCAAAACCAAACCAATTCATCATACTCTAAACGTTTTATATGACTCATCTAATTTCACTAGTAAAATAAAGTTAGTTTACCCCTGAACTCATGTTTTATGATTTTGTCTGTAAACTCATGTTTTATGATTTTATCTTACTAGTTCATGTAGTTAAACTTTTTGTTTTTTTTCCAAACTCACTCTTAAATGTCTTACAAGTTTGGTAGGACAACAACACATTTTCAAAAATAGATCTTAGTTGATAAGAATCATTATGAAAAAATTATAAAATAAAAAATAAGCCGTTCACGAAGTTTAAAAAGTAGCCAAAAATCTACTTGATATCCTTACTCCTATAAGGATGTGTTATGAATGAGATAAAAATAAATGATTAAAATTGTAATATAAACTGTGTATTTAGCATACTATATTATATAACATGTTAATGGTTATTTTTACTTATATGGTCTTGAAATATTTGATTGGTACATACTAAGTAAATGTGTATATGAACTATTTGTGTTATTATTCATTTCAATTTTATATATTTTAATAGATGTAAATGAGAATATCATAAAATATATGTTATATACTTAGACATTGAGTTGATCATATAATTTTTAGAGGATAGAATGATTATAATAGATTCCGATTAAGTAATACTTAACCTAAATCTGTCATATTGCATGAAAGATAAGTCAAAATTTATCTATTTATAAATTATTATCATTATTATTTTGTGTGGAATGTAAATTAGATATTATCCTTTCTATTTTATTTTTATTTTTAATTTAAATATTTTACCATACTTGACATTTTACATTATGCACTCCAAATTTTATATTTTTCTATTATAAATTTCTTATAAAGTCATATTATATACAAATTCAATACTAATTCCATCCACAGACGAAGCTAGAAACAATGAATAGGAGGGGCTGAAAAGGAAACAGGGTGCGGGGCAACGCCCCACGGTACGGTAGATTATATTTTGAAATGTAACATATATTATATTATTATAATTTATTAAAAGATTTTGATATATTTTATTTAAGTTTAAAAATATAATATAAATTATATATTTATATAACCTATTTATATTATGGTACGATATATTTTAATATATTTTTAAAAGTAGATATTATAAGTTATACACGGTTATAATTTATGGAAAGTTATGCGTCATGATATAATATATTTTAATAAATGTTTATTATAGATTTATATTTATTGAATTTTTTGTATATATTTTTAGAATTTTTATAAATATATAATATAAATTATTTACTATTATAATTTATTAAAATTTAAATATTTAGATATATAATTTATTAAAATTTAGATATTAAAATCTTATTTTAAAATAATTTTTTATATAATATTTTAATTATAAAATTTTAAATTTAGAAAAGAACATTTAAATATTTAGATATATAATTTATTTATTAAAATTTAGATATTCTTTTAAAACAATTTTTTATATAATATTTTTAATTATAAGATTTTAAATTGGGAAATTGCCAAAAAACCTCCTAAGGTTTAGGTTTTTAGCCATTTTACCACCATCGTTTAATAAGTATCTAAAAAACCTCATTGGTTAGATTTTGAATGGAAAATGTAAAACGGCCATAATACTCTTTATTGTATGTTTTTTTAAAAAATGTTAAAAAAATATTCTAAGGTTGGTGTTTTTCTTCAATTTACCTCCTGTATTTGAAATTCACTTATTTTAACTCATATTGAACGAGTTCAACTATTTAAAGATTAGTTTAGACCAAAATATATTTATTTTAAAAATTACTAAACTAACACTATCTAAAGGGTCAAATATTTAAAATTAAGGGTGGAAAAAAATTCGAGGCCAGAATAATCCAACTGGAAATTCAATCAATATAATAAGTAAATATATGCAATCGTTTGTATTTTAGTTACTTTTATTTATAGAGTAATATATACAAAATAATAAATATTTTTTAAACTAGTTAGATTTTCAGAGACATAAAGCGAATCAGATAGGTGAAATCACCCCGCTCAAAAATTTTGCACAGATTAGAATTATTTATATAGTGGACGGGTAAATTTCTGTCCAATTTAGAATTTATATAAAACGAATAATAAAATACTTAATTAATTTTTTTAATTTTAATTATTATATATTACATTAACTAAATTCTAATCTTAAAAAGAGGATGGACATATACAATAATAAAATAAACATGATATGAATTACTCTCTTTTAAACCTCCCACAAAAATATATCCAAGCAAATAAATCTCCTAGATCCATTCCAAATACCACTTAATCTACTTCTTCTCTTTTACAAGTCTTTTCAAAACCCTAATTATCAACCCATGTTTCATTTCCAGCTCCATTGAATAAAATATGATAGGATAAAATGGGATAAAATAAATTTGAGTGTCATCTTATATTTGGCATCTCCTGGGATAGGATAGAATAATAATTATAAATAAATAAATATAATAACAAATAAAATGATATTATATAATAATAAATGAATAAATAATTAATAAAAAATAAAAAAAATAATATAAATAAATGAATAATTAATAATTATAGTAATAATAATGATATATATGAATAAATATTAATAAATACAAATAATAATAAATGAATAAATAATAACAAAAATAATACTAATATAACAATAAATAAATAAATAAACTAAGGAATAAAATTAAATGAATAAATAATATTAAATAATAATAGTAAATGAATAAATAAATATTAATATCATAATAAATAAATAAATTAATGAATAGTAATAAATGAATAAATATATTAAATAATAAAATAATAATAGTAAATGAATGAATAATAATAAAATAATATTGATATAATAATAAATAAATAAATTAATTAATAATATTAAATGAATAATTATATTAAATAATAAAATAATAATGGTAATTGAATAAATAATAATAAAATAATATTAATATAATAATAATAAATAAATGAATAAATTGATAATAATAAATGAATAAATTATATTAAATAATAAAATTATAAGAACTGAATAAATAATAATTAAATAATAATAATAATAATAATAATAAAAATAATACTAATATAATAATAAATAAATAAGATAATAAATAATAATAAATGAATAAATAATATTAAATAATAAAATAATAATAATAAAATAATACTAATAAATAAATAATAATACTGATATAACAATAAATAATAAGTCAAATTTGAGTAATAATAAATGATAAATAATTTAATAATAATAATAAATTCATTTGATGTTGGAGATGTTGTAGGTTAAGCAAAATAATCTCATATTGAAAATAAGATGAAAAATTGTAGAATTAAATGGAATAAATTGTAATGGGATAATTTAATTTATTCAATCCTAAGAGTGCGATAATTTATTATCCTAATCCCATCCAGCAAACATCATCTTAGGTTTAACTACATGACAAATCTCTCCATGTTAATCATGATTTGCATACACGCAGCACGTAACATTTGAGTTGAATGAGGTCATGAGATTGATTGATGGTTGATTTGTACGTGTAAGTAGTTTGAGGGACATAGAAAACGCATGCACACGTGTACATTTTAATTTCTATCCGCCAACTTAGAGTATGGGTTGGTTTGTAATGAATAAAATAAATATAATTTTATTTTAGGCATAAGGGTCTCATCAGCCTCCAAACTTAACTATCTTTTCAAGTTAACCCTCAAATTTTACGGAGGGTCAATTTAACCCCTCAACTTTTAAATGATGGGTCAATTAAGCCCTTTTACTGATGTGGAGGCTGATCTGGCAACAAAAAATATTAACTTTAAAATGTCAATTATGCCATCCACATCAGCAAAAAGGGTCATTTGACACAAAATTTGAAAGTTAAGGGGTTAAATTAACCCTTCGTGAAATTGGAGGGTTAACTTGAAAAATATAGCCAAGTTCAGGGACTTCTAAGACCCTTATGCCTTTATTTTAATATTAATTTTTCATTAAATAATATATTTTAATTTTTTATTTTTAATTATTTATTTCATATATTATTTAATTTAAAAAATAAAATGAAATAAATTTATATTTATTTTTAATTTGTTTATTAAAGATAATAAATTAAAATATATTATTTAATTTAAAATTAAAATAATTATTTTAATTTTTATTAAAAAATATAATTTAATGTTTGGTTAATAATAATTATAAAAATAAATATTTAATATAATTAATAAAAAAAATAAAAATGGAGTAAAATCACAACACTTATAAAATTATTTTGGGTACTATTTTGAATTATTTTTAAAAATAAAAAATTTTTAAAATTATTTTTGTAAAATCGGCAGAAAAACGAAAATATCCAATAAAATATCAACGAAGGGAATACTTCAACCACATAATCCAACGAGGACCCACTAATAACTGGTATGATAGTATAAAAAGCTATGTAAAATAAGGAAGTACGTGAGATAAAAGAATCTGAGTGAGAAATTTTGATATGTACAGAGACTTAGTTGGCATCATGTAACCATTAAAAATACACTAAAGTTTTTGAAACTTGAAGTGGACAATAATACGTGTTTCCATTGCATGTACACGTCTTCTCTACCTCACTCAAACTACTTCCACATACACTCGTGTATTAAATCAACCATCAATCTCATGACCTCATCGGACTTTAACTCTACACAGTTCGGTTCAATTTTCAACACAAATTCATTCAATCAACCTTCAATGTTCAATTTTGCGTATATAGCATAAACCACTTTAACCACATAACAAAACTTCAATGGCTATCAATCTGATCACAGCACTTCTCTCAATAGCTCCAATTCTCTTCCTCATCATCTACAAACTCTTCAACAAAACCCCAACTCACCAGAGCATCAAAAACTGGCCTGTGATAGGCATGATTCCGACATTCTTTCGAAAACAAGCCTATACAAATTTCCATGACTTCACAACACAGCTACTCAAACAGTTTAACCACACACTTTATTTCAAAGGACCGTGGTTCACAAACCATGACTATGTCTTAACATGTGACCCTGCAAATGTCCACCACATTCTCAGCAAAAACTTCAACAACTACCCGAAAGGAACCCATTTCAGATTGATTTTCGAAGAAGCGTTTGGAGATGGGATTTTTAATTCGGAAGGGGAGACGTGGAAGATGCAGAGGAAGATTCTGCACTCTGGTTTGAAACAGAGTGGATTCCGTTCCTGCCTGGAGAAAGCTCTTGTTGAGAAGATTAACACTGGGTTGTTATCAGTACTTGAAGATGGTTACAGATATCAGAGAGTCATTGATTTGCAGGAGATTGTTAGGAGATTGTCGTTTGATGTTGTGTGTAAATTGGTACTTGGATTTGACCCTTGTTGTCTCAATTCTAAAGATTCAAAAGCTGAGAAGGCTTATGATGTGGTCGCGAAGTGTTTGTTTTGTAGACATTTGAGGCCTGTGTTTTTCTGGAGATTCAAAAAATTGTTTGGTATCGGGATGGAGAAGAGGTACAAAAACGCATTGAGAGCTTTCGATGAGTTTATATACTCGTCGATTGATGATAAAAAGAACAAAATCGTGGAAGATTTTGACTTGTTATCAGCTTTCATGGAGGAAAACGAAAAATATTTTACTGATAAGTTCCTTAGAGACATTACAGTGAATCTGTTATTAGCAGGTAGAGATACTGTAAGTGGAGCTCTCACATGGTTCTTCTGGTTGATATACAAAAACCCTTTTGTGGAAAACAAAATTTGGGATGAAATTCGAACCAATTTGAAGGCTTTCAACATTGATGAGGTTCATAAACTGGTGTATCTGCACGCAGCTTTGTGTGAGACACTGAGACTGTATCCACCTGTACCTTTCAATCACAAGTCCGCAATTGAGTCTGATGTGCTTCCGAGTGGTCATAAAGTGGATAAGAATATGAAGGTTCTGATATTTTCGTATCCGATGGGACGGATGAAGGAGATCTGGGGAGCGGATTGCTTGGAGTTCAAGCCAGAGAGGTGGATTTCGGAGAAAGGGGAGATAGTTCATGTTCCTTCTTATAAGTTTATAGCGTTTAGTGCAGGTCCTAGGACTTGTTCAGGGAGAGATTTGTCGTTTGCTGTTATGAAAATGGTGGTTGTTGGTGTGATGTTGAGGTATAAGATTGAAGTTGAAGATGGTTGTGATGTTAAACCTAAGAGTTCCTTAGTGCTGCAAATGAAACATGGGCTGAGAGTTCGGGTTTTGAAGAGACTTGTGGAAGAAGAAAAGTAGGTTAAGAGTTATATATATCGTTTATGTTATGAGAAATAAAGTTGGACCTTCCTATAGCCGCCATTCTATGTAATAATAGCTTATCATTAGATTTTACAATATCGGTCTAAAATTGGGTATTTTTACTATAAATATAAAAAATTAAACTCTAAAGTCTTGTAGACAAGAAGAAAACAGGTCCATATAAAATGGAAATAAATTGAAATTAGAAAGTGTAATCTTAATTGGATTCTTATTGAATACTGTAAAATTGAAATATATTGAAAAAGAAAAAGAAAACAGCAAAGCAAAGCAAAACCAAAAACTATGTATATGTACAAAGTAATTGTGAGGTGTGTTATTGATTCCAGATTATATATATACCATAATTGTGAGGATACGTGTCCATCAACAATAAGAAATATACATGCACATAAACACGTGTACTGGTGGAATCCACCTGGTGCACAATACTCCCCTTTGAATTTCGCCATTTCAGATATTTAACCGTCTTGGTAAAATCTTACCAGAAAAATCTAACGGGGATAAAAACTGGACGAAGGAAAAAGCGTACAGTTGGTGAATCCAATATTACAAAAGTTCTCCCCATGATGATGACACTTATACATCTAATTTTCTAATCTGGAGAGTTTTCGCATTCCTATCTCATAAACCGGCTTCTCGAACATTGATGTTGGTAATGATTTTGTTAATAGATTGACTGGATTATTGGAAAATCCGATTTGCTTCACGTCGATTGACCATTATTCTGAAGCTCGTGGGTGTCGAAGAATTTTGGGGAAATATTTTTGGTTCGATCTCCTTTGATGTAACCTCCCCGAACTTGGGTGATACATGCAACATTGTCTTCAAATATCACAGTTGGCTTATTCGTAGTTTGGGAGATACCACATGAATTCTGGATATGTTGGATTATTGATATTAACCAAATACACTCTCGACTGGTTTCGCGTAATGCTAAAATTTTAGCATGATTAGAGGACGTGGCTACTAAAGTTTGTTTGCAGATCTCCAGGAGGTCGCAGTACCATTATAAGTGAAAATATAGCCAGATTGAGAACGTCCTTTATGTGGATCCGAAAGGTATCCAGCATCGGCATAACCAGTCAAACCCAAAAATTTATCAGAATTCGTATAAAATAATCTCAAATCTTTCGTACCCTTCAGGTAACGCAAAATATGTTTGTATCCATTCCAATGACGACAGGTCGGTGCTGAACTATATCTTACTAATAAATTTACAGCAAATGAGATATCTGGCCTCGTACATTA
Source organism: Cardiospermum halicacabum (assembly GCA_031304145.1). Lineage (NCBI taxonomy): Eukaryota > Viridiplantae > Streptophyta > Magnoliopsida > Sapindales > Sapindaceae > Cardiospermum > Cardiospermum halicacabum. Next base: position 2,588,371 of record CM062398.1, read on the forward strand.
AGCCAAATATAACAGTGCACCTATTGTATTCAGATATGGTACTTCAGGACCAAGTATTTGTTCGTCATCATCTTTCGGTTGGAATGGATCCTTTTTGGGATCAAGTGTTCTTACAACCATGGGTGTACATAATGGATGGACATTATCCATATTGAATCTTTTCAGAAGCTTTTTAATGTATGCTGATTGACAAATCAATATGCCATTTGATTTATGTTCAATTTCCAAACCAAGACAATATTTTGTTTTTCCCAAATCTTTCATCTTAAACTCCTTTTTCAAATATTCAGCAGTTTGTTTGATCTCTTTAGGAGTCCCAATGATATTCATATCATCCATATAAACTGCTATAATGGCAAAACCAGATCTTGATTTCTTGATGAAGATACATGAATATATAGTGTTGTTCTGGTATCATTCTATCATTAAATACTCACTAAGGCGTTTATACCACATTCTTTCAGATTGCTTCAATCCATACAGGGATTTTTGTAACTTTATGGAATACAAGTTTCGAGATCCCAATCGATATGATTCAGGTAGTTTCAATCCTTCAGGAAGTTTCATGTAAATATCAGAATCGAGTGATCCTTATAGATATGCAGTGACTACATCCATAAGACACATTTCCAGTTTCTCAAAAATGGCAAGACTGATCAGAAATCGGAACGTAATAGTATCTATTACAAGGGAATAAGTTTCATCATAATCAATTCCAGGTCTTTGGGAGAAACCTTGAGCAACCAAACTTGCTTTGTACCTCACAATTTCATTTCTTTCATTTTGTTTCCGAACGAATACCCATTTGTAACCTACCGGTTGAACATCTTCTGGTGTTTTCATTATGGGTCCAAAAACCTTTGGGTAAATTACACAAAGGGTCAGTGAGGTTTGCCATAATTACACCTGAAACGAGGTTTCACATTTTTCGCACAAAATAGGTACAAGTTTTGAAAAATGTTGCTGGCAGGGTTAATGGCGTCAGGTCAACGCATTGACCCCGTTAACTGCCACGTCAGTGTTTGTGCGGAGCTGATGTGGTTCAAATTCAATGCTAAAGTGTCGGGGCATTAATTTCGTAAGTAAATATAAAAAACAGAGTAATGATTTGAATCGTACACTTGTCCATTCGACTTTCCCTCTCTCTTCTCTCACACATTGAGCACCGACCCACCTCCACTGTGAACTGAAAATCGAATAGACGTTCGCCGGCGAGCTCCAAAAAGTTGTCTGTTGTGCGCCGTTTCGCGCCAAAATAATTCTCGGGTATCTCAACTCCATTGGGTCGAGTATCTCACATTTCAGCTGATATAAAAGTGGAGTTAGGGCATGACCTTGTCTTCTGGTGTGAACAGAAGATAGGAAAATTCTTTAGAGGTTAGATTTTCTTACTGGTAAGTCTTCTTTTTTTAATGAAATATGTAACTCTAGTTTCTATATGTAATCTGCACTGCATTTATAGGGCGAGCATTTGTCCTTCCCTTTTGACTGAAGTCATGCAATATTTGATTATTAGTGACTTGCTTTGGCAGCCTATTGTTTGCTGACTTTGTTAACTTCTTTTTTTATCTGCCGATTGTACCTGATAGTGGCATCAGTTGGCTATTCTATTGTGTATTTTCTACCTCATAGATTGTGTGATAGTAGTTTGCTTTTTGAGTGAGAATATCCTGCTCTGTTTTTTTTTTTTTATGAAAGTTGTTGGACTTAAAAAAATGCACGTCTTTACTGTCTTTATAATATCACTAGGGTTTCATAGCATCATTTTGTTCTGTAAAGTTTAATATGTGTAACTAATAATGTTGTTTATATTAAGGTAAATACGTTACTTGTTTACAAGCTCACTCTCTGTTTTTGATATGTCATGATGTGTAGAGGATTGTGCTTTCATATTATCAAGTAATTTGTATGATTACTCATTTTTGGTAATATGATTTACTAGTTGTATGTGTTGTTTGGTTGTTGGTGTGCATTGATTTGCAAGTTGGTGAAAGGTTTAGGTTATATAGATCTGAATAAGATTTTTCATAATATATATCTCTTCTTCTACTATTACATTGAAGCATTTGAAATGCATTGGCCAATGTGGTTCAATATGTAGGTAGTTTTTATTATTATTTTTTATTATTTTTTTATTATTGCATATAGGGTGTTAATAATGATTGATACATGTACTTAAGTATTCAACTGTTGTTATGTACTTAAGTATAAGCTAACACAATTTATTGTTGCAGATAACATGGGAGGTTAGAGTTATGGATTAGATTTTGTAGTGCAAAATTCAAGTACATCGCCTACGATGCCGAATCTTTCACTTTGAATCACTAAAGACCTCTGTACATATACACTTCAACCATGGCCGGACAGATTATCCCGAGCAGCCTACTACAATGGAAATTTTGTTACCTTGGGACGAGACAATATTAAAGATAGAAACAAATACAGAGTTTCAGTCCATGCTGGAGGAGTTCATGTGCAGGGCTGAAAGGATGTGCTTCATTACCTTACATCCAATTCCCTTTGCTGTGCTTCCTCCTGATGAGCACTTCATACCTCTCAGAGACAACACACTGCGAGAAGGGGAAAATTAGGAAGCTTTTTCTCACAGTGTTAACCAAGTAATAGCGGACAATCAATAGAGGCATAACGATGATGTCACTATTCCCTACCGCACCAATGGGCTGTACGATTACCTGAGTAGGAGTACCTCTGTGCCGCAGGTTGTGGAGATTAGTAGTGATGAAGATGTTGCAAACGCTGGTTTATATGGAGATTTCCCATTCTAGTTTATATGGAGATTTCCCATTCTACTCAGATGAAGATATTGAGGAGCAAATCTATGCCTCAGCAGGTAATGATGATGATTATTTGGTGCTTTCAGATTCTGAAGATGAGAATCAATATGCTCCAGGAGATGTTCAACTTTCAGATGGTGAGGGTTTTCACCAAACTGCTGCCAACGGTGTCCTCCTGTCAAATGATGAGGTACCAGACATTGGAGTTGCAAGGGATGGTTTGTCTTCAGCAAATGATGGTGAATACCAAAACGTAGTACCTGATAGGGGATTAGATGCACTGGTTGGTTCAATAATTGCAAAGTTGGATCCTGTAAATCCAATACCAACTACTGCCATATCTGGAGAAGAAGAGCACACAGTGATAACAGAAGCATTAGCTGCTAAGATTGGTGGACAAGAAGACCATAACCAAGTTGGCACAATGAATAGAGAGGAACATGTTGACTTTTCCCCTGCAGCTGTTAGTCCAGCAGCTGATAATCAAAGCAACAAGACTTTCCAATTAAATGAGGAAGACCAAAACATGATGGAACAATCTGAACGTAGCGATGATGGAACAGTACAACAAAGTACCAACGATGGGGATGGAGCCTATGTCAGTGAAGGCTTAGAGCGCAGCAATAGTTTGAGTCCAGGAGCTGAACATAATTCGGTATCAACAACTGATGATGAGGACTCAGAGGACCCAACCTTTAGCATGGATCATGAAGATGATGACACATACAGTGAATACACAGGATCTGAAGAAGACATTAACTTTACTGACAAACTTGGTTCAGATAAGCAATCTGCAGCTAGACGAAGGACTACAACAGCAGGTGATGTTCCAGCAAATCCACATAGTGTAGATGAAGAAGGTGATTGTGGAGTTGATGATGCTTCAGATAGTGACGTCGACTTCGACGATGCTACCACATATCAAGGCGATCCAAATCTGCCGCCTCACTCATATGGCTCTAGTGATGAAGAAGACAACAGAAACTGGGCTTCTAATGATGGGTTCTGTTTTGATGACCAATATGATGGGAAGTTACAAATCAAGAAGGGTCACTTGTTTAGGACTAAGGAACACTTCAAGACCGTCCTTAAAGATTACATGATACAGGAAGGGTTTGAGGTGAGGAGAACTCACAACAAGCTAAGACTATTTTCAGCAAGGTGTAAGATTCTAGGATGTCCCTGGAAGCTCACTACCTATCCACCTACCAGTGGTGTAGGCTTCCAAATAAAGACACTCACTGATATTCATCATTGTCAGAAACTTCACAGAAATATAGAAGCAGATGCCAAGTGGGTGGCTTCAAAGTTGCAGAATGACATATTGAGCAATCCAAATATAGATGTGCCAACAATGAGAAGCCTGCTGAAGAACACTTATGGTATAAGCGTGAGGAAACACACTCTGTACAGGGCTCGAAAATTGGCCCTGGTTTCCAACATAATGGAATTTGAAGAGAGCTATGATAAACTTTACACATACATTACCAAAATATATTCATGAAATCCTGGTTCCAGAGCAGTCCTACAGTGTCTGACCCTTGCAGTCGATGTTCCTTCAAGATTTCAAAGGTTCTTTATGAGTTTCATTGCACAGAAGAGAGGGTTCTTGAAGGGGTGCAGACCATTTATTGGAGTTGACGGCTGTCATTTAAAGGGGAAATATGGAGGAGTGCTTCTGAGTGCTGTCTCTATGGATGCTAATAGTGGGATTTTCCCTATAGCATTTGCAGTTGTTGAATCTGAAAATGAAGACAATTGGACATGGTTTCTAAAGATCATGAAGGACTATATTGGTATGTGTTTGTTTTAATGACTGCTGCTATTATATTTTTTTCCACTCTATGTAAAAACTTCCTCCTCATAGTTGTTCGATGTTGTACATGTGATAATGAAGTAAGGAGATTGACATTCATGAGTGATCGACAAAAGGGTGTGCTGAAGGCCCTAACGGATGTATGGCCATTGAGTTCATCAAGATATTGTGTAAGACATATCATTGCCAATGTAAAGAAGAAATATGTTGGGACAGTTTCAGGTTTGTGATACTTACTTACCCTATAAGCTGCTATTTAGAGTATCGTCTCATGTAAGCTTTGGCAGGATTGGTTCTCTTGTTTGAGGGCTTAGTTTAAGGTTTAGGGTTGGGATGTAGAGGTACTCTTGGTTGCTGAATCGAGGGTATGGTTTCTGACATTGTCATTAATCATTTCCAGCTAAATTGACTTTATTAATTCAGGTTATGATAGTACTGACATCAATTTTTGGATTTAGGCAAGTGATATTATAAATTTAATTATCCCTTTTCAGAATCTCAATTAATAATAGTATATTGGCCAGAATAAGAGTGTCAGGTTAGGATGTCATGCCACTATGTATAATTTAATTTTGAATTTTCAATATGTTGCAGGTGATTTAATTTGGTCTGCTGCAAAAGCCATCAGTAATGCTGAATTTAAGGCAGCAATGAAAAGGCTAGAGCGTTTAGATTTTCAAGCATACGAATACATGTGTGGGGTGGATGTAAGGCATTGGGCAAGACATGCATTTGACCACCATGTCAAATCTGACCATGTTACTAACAACATATTAGAGTCGACCAACAACTGGGTCAATAAACTTCGAGAGCAGCCTATTCTTTAGTTATGTGAGAATTTAAGACACAAAACCATGAAGTTAATGAGAAAACGACTGGAGTTTGCTAAGCATTTGCAACCAGGATAACACCAACTGCTCTAAAGGAGGTCGAAGGGAATATACAAAGAGGAAGGTACGTTAATGTTCTTGCCTCTTCAGAAACTGAGTTTGAGGTCAGAGATGGGAGTGGATACAAACTTGTGAATCTGGACAATAAGAATTGTGACTGAAATGCATGGATTATTAGTGGAATACCATGTAAACATGCAATGACAGTCCTTACAGCTACTAGATTGGATCCAATTGATTGGGTGGATGGTTACCTTACAAAACAAGCAATGATTGTTGCATATTCTGAAGTTATCCACCCAATACTAGATGCATCTAACTAGTCTGATTCTGAACATCAACAAGTGCTGCCACCTATTTTTAAAAGAAAAGCGGGTAGGCCAAAGAAGGTTATGACTAGAGATCCTGTTACAGAGGGTCCACAACAACCCAAAAGATCAGGCAGAGGTCGTTGTTCTAGATGCTTGAAGGTAGGATACAACATCCGTAGATGCCAGGCGGCTATACCAACCATTGGTAGTTCCAAAACTGTCAACAGAAGACCTCCTAGAACAAGAGCTACCAACAAAGTAAATGGAAAATCTGTAAGTATTTCCTGCAGAAATCCATACATTTCTGAACATCTTGTTGTAATATATTGGTTGTTGTAAATATTACTTTTAATATTGTATCATGTGTCTGCAGCCTATAGAAGGAGTAACAAGTACTAGAAATCCTCCTCGCCCTAAAACTTTTCAGAAAAAGTAAATTTGAGGTGATTATGTGGTGACATTGTAAGGGTTAAATAATGATGTATTATTACTATAATAGTGTATTGGACTGTTATTAATAATTATATTACTGCAGATGAGTAATGCTTCGCGGCCGACTCCTATGAGGAAAGAGCCAAATCCTAGCAAGAAGCAAAAATTAATCAATGATAAGGGTGCAGGTGATGGATCAGCAGTACGACCAATGTCAACTCCAGATATGCAAAGGACTTCCCAACCAAGAACAAGAATGGCATAACTCTTCTCTAGTGTCAGCTCTTATGAGCCTAGTTCTGGTCGTTCCAATCCAAGTACAGTTCAGGTGGCCAAAGTTTCTCTACTTTATTATATAGGTAACCTATTAGACAACATACATACTGTTGTTATTTATGAACATTTTCTTGGTGCAGCGACAGTTGCTGGACTCGACGTGGATTTGGTGCCATTTTCGAAGTAAATGTTCAATGAAAAAAGCAACACAGGTGTAGGGAAACATGTTGTTTTTGAATTATTCCAGCTACTTTTGGTTGTGTATAAGACTACTGCTTTAAATGTGTAGGAATTAGCTATCTAATTATGGCTTTGGTTTGATTCTTTTTGTTTGTCATGGGTAACATTAAGTGCCAGGTATGTTGATGAAACTGTTAAGCAGTCATTATTTTGGTTTATATGCGAATTAGTCGCATTTTTAATTTTGTGTAATCTGGCATAGATTCCCTTAACAACCAAAGGGTATTTACAATTAGCCGATATAAGTACTCTAGTTGAAACATATCAGCTACTGACATTGCTGTATTTACTTGTTAATGAAGTTAAGGTTGTTATTATGCTATATGTTCTCTGTAATCTGTTATTGGTTGTGGTGTTAAGTGCTGTTAGTATTGAATTAAGACTGTTGATGAAGTTGTGTTGTCTGGACTTGGTATTTTTTTTCCTGCAATATGTGGATAGGTACATGATCTGTATGTGGCTACCATACATCAATTTATACTATATTGAAATAAATTTAAATCTAATACATACATATCTAACAGTTACTGGTAATTTTGAGCGCATTAATATAGTTCGCACAATTATCTGAAGGCACTTAATTAATGACTCAGCTAATCTATTTTGGGTATGAACATGTGGCACCAGATGTTCATCAATCCCAGATACTTGACAGTATTCATCAAATGCTTTCGATGTAAATTCACCAGCATTATCAAGTCTTATACTCTTAATAGGGTAATCTGAAAAATGAGCTCGTAACCGAGTAATCTATGCTAAAGCTTAGCAAAAACAACATTACAAGTAGATAACAAGCATACATGGGACCATCTTGCGGATGCGTCTATCAAAACCATAAAGCAACGAAAGGGTCCACTAGGTGGATGAATAGGTCTACATATATCTTCTTGAATTCTTTGTAAAAATGATGGAGATTCAAAACCTACTTTCGTAAATGATGGTTTCGTTATCAATTTCCCTTGGGAACATGGAATACACAAGTCTCTATCATTCAGTAGGATTTTATAATTTCTCAGTGGATTCCCTTCTGAATTCGCTATTATTCTTCGCATCATTGTAAATCCCGGATGCCCAAATCGATCATGCCAAAGTTGGAATATTTTAGAGTCAGAGAACTTCTGGTTCTCAATAGCATGTGTTTCAATATACCTGATGGTTGTATAATATAATCCAGATGATGAAATAGGCAACTTTTTAATCACAAGCTTCTAGCCTGATTTTTTTGAAATAATACATAAATATTCAACACCCTTTTCATCAATTGTTTCAATATGATATCCATTCATTCTTATATCTTTGAAACTGAACAAATTTTTTCTGGATTTGTGAGAGTATAACGCATTTTCGATTTCCAATTCAGTGTTATTTGGTAACACAATTGAAGCTCTTCCGGAGCCTTCGATCAGATCTACTGGACCTGATATGATATTCACTTTAACTTGAATTGGAATTGATTTCAGAAAATATTTTGTATCTCTCAAAATCGTAAGGGTTGTAGTACTATCGGCTAAACATATATCTCCAGATATAACGAATTCTTGATTTGAACCCATAACCTTTAATAAAATGAAACATATCATTAATTGAATGGAAATGTAATATTCATAACTATTTACAATCAAAAACCAAAATTACATTCCATTCTATTTACATTCCAAAACAAGGAAATACATTTCAATTATAGTTAACAGTTCCATCACCAATCAGGCGATCTATCCTCCTATCAGGATCTTCAAAAAAATCAGCAGTTTCCAGGTTTGATATGTCGACAGGACCAGTATCACCATCGCCAAAAACATCAGTCATATTTGCTTCATTATTTTTTTTTCTTGTTCGCGTCTCAACTTTTGATAAGCTTCAACTACATGTTTGGGGGCGCGACAAGTTCTAGAATAACAAGTGGGGGAACCACATCTATAATAGGGACCGCGATTGAACTTTGGTGGTTCTTGAACTTCTTTCCCTTTACTGAAACTGACATGTTATTATTCCACTTCTGGGGAGCATTTAGATTATGATACGGATGTCCATAATCCCTATTACGACCACGTCCCTGACTATTTCCAGATCCTCGACCACCTCAACCATTACCACGTCCATTTCCATAATCATTCTAATGCTCAGAATTACGGCCACGACCATGGTAACCACGACTCCGACCTGGATTTTTATTATAATGTGCATTCACTTCTAGGAATGCTTGGGTGCCAACAGGGCGTCTTTCGCTATTTTTTAACAACAACTGGTTGTGTTTTTCAGCAATATCCAAATGTCTAATCAAATCATCATATTTTTTGAATTTGTTTTCCCGATACTGCTGTTGTAAAATTGTTTGAGAATGATGGAACGTGGTAAATGTTTTTTCTAACATTTCATGGTCAGTATTTATTTCCCCATACATTTTTAGTTTGTTCACAATCAAATACATGGCTGAGTTATATTCACTCACGCTTTTGAAATCTTGAAATCTCAAATTATGCCATTCATCTCGTGTTTCAGGCAGGATGATCTCATTTTGGCGATTATATTTAGAAATCAATGTTTGCCACAGATCTGCAGGATTAGTGACTGTCATATACTGATTTTGTAAATCATCACTCATATGGGTTCGAATTATAATCAAAGCTTTATTTTTCTGCAGCTCGATTGTTTCATTTTTCTTATCCAGAGTTTCATACAGATTTTTGGATTTCAACCTTATTCCACAATCACTTAACCATCTCATATAATTGTTCTAGAAACCAACAATGGCTCAAATTTGTATTTGTTAGGGATAGACGAAATAGAATAGCACCAACCAAAGTAGAAACAAACAACAAAGTAATGAAGAAGTAGAAAAGAGACACAAGAGTTTTAACGTGGTTCGGCGATGTGCCTACTCCACCAAGATAGCAACTTAACTATTGAGAAATAAGGGTTACAAGTCTTTCAGACTACACTCTCTCTCCAATGCTATCGTACACTCTACCTAGACTAGCAATAGTCTAATTAACCAATTGTACCGAAGGAATAACCAAACCTGACGAGATGCCTTAAACTGCTAGAGATAGAACGTCTTCTCCATCCATCCATTGTACCAACAATGGTGCTATCTATGCCAGACAACTTTCGGATATCTAGAAGGTAGTAGAGGCGCCAACTCTTGATGATTGGGGTTATGACCCCCCAATCCTTGATCACCACCCAGAGGGTTGGGATGGGATGATTATTTCTTCATGAGACAGCTCTATTTATAGTGATCACCAAATATATTTCCTAATTTATTTCCTCTTTACAAGGAATACCAAATAATCATAATTAGGCAAACCAAATCCTTTTCCAAATAAGGATTATAACAATGAGGAAATAGATCTAAACTCAAAATAGGAAATCCTTCCTAAAGGGAATCCTTCCAAAATAGAAATCCTTATAATCCAATTAATTAGGAATTCCTTATGATTCAAGGCATCCCAACAGTATTGGTTTATTTTTTGCAAAATAAGAACACTTTTCTTAAATTTCCAAATTTGCAGAATTCAATTATTCAATTTCAGGTGAATAATCGTAATTTCCCAATTTTCAGATCTCCAATTTCTCGTAACCAGAATAACAATTACCAGACACTTTCTGATTTGGAAGATCCATCTAAGTGACAACCTCTTATCTAGAAGATCTATCTAAGTGGCAACTAGAGAGTATACTCGTGCTGATAACGTGTTGTAAAAATAAAAGTAAAATCGGGATAGAAGAGAAATAAAAGTAAAGTCGGGGTAGAAGAGAAAAAAACAATTCATAAAATGGAAATAGATTAGAATCAAAAACTAACTTTTAATCTTTTTGGATGCTTTTTGATACTTTTTGAATATCGTAAAATTGGGATATATTGAAAAGGAAAATGAAAACAGCAAAGCAAAACCGAAAACTACGTATATGCACAATTTGAGGTGTGTTATTGATTCCAGATTATACACATATAGATACAATAATTGTACATGACAATCAACAATAAAAAAAAAAAAAATTATACCCTGATAGTATAATCAGGAAGACCCCTAATTTTAACAATTGGTCATTTTCATGATAGTACAGAGATCTGACTGTATTAACAGAACCATAGCATCTTTATTAGTTTATACACAAAATTCACATACATATAGTTGTCCAAATCATACATAAATACACATAAACAAATACCAAATCCATTCCATACACCTTCTCAATCTTCTTTTTCTTCATCCACAAGTCTCTTCAAAACCCTAACTTTCAACCCACGTTCCATCTGAAGAACCATAGAATCCTTAGGTTTAACAACATGACCATCTTCAACTTCAATCTTATACCTCAACATCACACCAACCACCACCATTTTCATTACAACAAACGACAAATCTCTCCCTGAACAAGTCCTGGGACCTGCATTAAACGCTATAAACTTATAAGAAGGAACATGAACTACCTCTCCTTTTTCCGAAATCCACCTCTCTGGCTTGAACTCCAAGCAATCCTCACCCCATAACTCCTCCATCCGACCCATCGGATACGAACAGATAAAAATCCTCACATTCTTATCGACCTTATGACCACTTGGAAGCACATCAGATTCCAATGCAGATTTGTGATTGAAAGGCACAGGTGGATACAGTCTCAGTGTTTCACACAAAGCTGCGTGTAGATACACCAGTTTATTCACCTCATCAACGTTGAAAGCCTTCAAATTGGTTCTGATTTCATCCCAAATTTTGTTTTCCACAAAAGGGTTTTTGTAAATCAACCAAAAGAACCATGTCAGAGCTGCACTTACTGTGTCTCTACCTGCTAATAACAGATTGAATGTGATGTCTCTTAAGTACTTATCATCAGGTTTTTCCTCTAGAAAAGCTGATAATAAACCAAAATCTGTGATTTCTTTGTTCTGTTTGTGTTGAATAGATGAGTATATAAACTCATCAAAAGCTCTCAATGCATGTTTATATTCCTTTTCCATTCCAATTCCAAACAATCTCTTCAACCTCCATACCCTGTGAGGCCTCATGTGTCTGTAAAACAAACATTCCTCTATAACATCATAAGCTTTAGCAGCTTTCAAATTTCCAACATCACCTTCAAGACACTGTGGATCCCACCCAATCACAGATGTGAAAACGATGTCAAATGAGAATCTCTTCACTATCTCTTGTAATTCTATTGATTTCTCTTGTGTTAAAGCAGTTTCAAGTATTGAACACAGACCGTTATTGATTTTCTCAACAAGAGATTTTTGTAAAGAGGATTTGAATTCACTCTGTTTCAAAGCAGAGTGAAGAATCCTCCTCTGATTCTTCCATGACTCCCCTTCAGAGTTGAAAATCCCATCGCCAAAAGCTTCATTGAAGACCAAATTGAAATGGTTTCCTTTTGGGTAGTTGTTGAAGTTTTTGCTGAGGATATGGTGGATATTTGCAGGGTCAGATGTTAAGATAAAATCATGATCTGCAAACCAAGGTCCTTTGAAACAAAGTGTGCGGTGGTTACATTGTTTGAGTAGTTGTGTTGAGAAGTCATGAAAATTTGAAAGAGCTTGTTTTTGTATGAATGTTGGTGACATTCCTAGTACAGGCCAGTTTGTGAGTTTATAATGACCAGATGGGCTTTTAGTGAAGATTTTGATGATGATGGTGATGGTGATGAAGAGACTTAGGGTTAATGAGAAGAGTGTTGTGAGGTCTGTGTTTGTTAGGTTGATTGCCATTGTTGAAGAGTTTTGATCATAAGTTTGTTGGTTTTTATTGAAGAGGTGGGTTTTGTTTTGTATCAGATTTGTTAGTGTATATGTGGAAGTAAAGTGAGCCTGACAAGACACGTTTAATGTTAATCAAACAAGTGTTGTTGAAGTGTGTATAAGTAAGTAGTTTAAGTAAGTGTAAGACTACACGTGTACATGCAATTCAAACACTTGTTGTAATGATATGTCCGTAAAACAGTCACATGTGAAATGGGTGATTTGAATCCCCTATCAACTTGAAGAATAGATGCAATCCAGCTAATTAAGTTAATCTTTAACCTAAGATTTCTATTGTGTTTCACATGAAACGTGGGTTGGAAGTTAGGATTTTGAAGTGACGTGTGGAAGAAGAAATAGAATACCAAAACATCATTTTATTTGAATACATGTATAGCAATACATAAGTTTTCTTAAATGCTCTCTTTTGAAAACCCTAACCTTCAAACCATGTTGCATAAGAAGAATCATAGAAGGTCTAGGCAAAACAGGATGATTTTCCACAGCTTGGAACCTATAATTCCATATAAGATCACTAGCAACCAATTTCATCTGAACAAACCCCAATCTTTTACCAATACAAGACCTAGGACCTGCACCAAATGCAACAAACTGATAAGAAGAAGACAAGCTCTTGATCTTCCCTTCATCCGAAATACACCTCTCTGGCTTGAACTCCAAGCAATCATCTCCCCAGATCTCCGCCATCCGTCCCATGGCGTAAAACGAAATCAGAAAGCTTGTATTCCCATCAACACGGTGACCTGATGGAAGAACATCAGGTTCGGATGATGTTTTCTGGGTAAATGGAATGGAGGGATACAACCTTAATGTTTCGCATAACACCGCATGGAGATAAACCAATTTGTTAACATCTTCAATAGTACTTGAAACTTTTCCTTTCATGGAGAGTTTCAATTCTTCAATGAGCTTGGTTTCTACTGATGGATGGGTTGATATCAACCACATTGCCCAACTCAATGCTGATGAAACTATGTCCTTTCCTGCACCTAAGAGACTAAAAGTTGTGTCTCTAAGAAACTGGTCTAATTTAACCTTAACATGTTTTGACACTTCTTCTTTCTCTTCTTGTAACAAAAAAGCTGTCAACAGATTGAATTCGGATTGCTGATCAGATTCTGATTCTGGTTCAGGTTTCTTACACAATGTGTCTCATTTTGATGAGATACAATCATATAGGAATTTATCAAAAGTCTCCCAAGCTGCGAAATACTTCTTTTCTACTCCAATTCGAAACCATCTCTGCAACTTCCAGATGACTTCAGGCACAAGATATCTTCTAATCACATTCTCTCCCATTTCATCGGACAATATTTCATTACTAAAAGTAGGCAGTTCCATAGAGAGATAATTAGGATCAAATCCTAATAACACTTCACTTCCACAATCAAAATTTAGTCTTTGGATGACATCTTGTAAGTCCAACACAAGCCCTGATTGAGAAAAATGATCAAGTATAGGTACTAACTGATTCGAATTTATGACTGTTTATCATTCCATGGACGATCTTTCTCTGGATCTTCCATGGCTCGTCTTCCGCTCTGATGACACATTCTCCTAAATGTTCCGCAATGTCCCTAAACTTGGGACGCTTGCTGTAGTTTGTGTAGTTTTTACACAGAATGTAGCTCGCATTCGTAGGGTTGCTTGTAATAACATAGTTCATGTTCTTGAACAATCCTCCTTGAAGAAACAATGTATTTTCACTACTTGCTTTCAAACATCTGACGCCATAGTCATGTATACGCTTTGCATTGTGAAGAAGTCCTGGTACCATACCCACCAATGGCCAGATCCTGGCAGGAGAGTTTCGGTTTCTCCTCCACCAGTAGATGATCAGGTACCAAAGCAATGCTGCTATTGCACCTGTTGTGATGATCTCCATGTTGTGATTTTGAGTTGTTTTGTGCCGATGAGAACATAGTTACAGGTTTTGAATATGTATATATAGCATTCCAGGTTATTGATTATTAGCTTATCTGTAATGTGTGTGAACATGACAGTTCAATCTTATGCTTATAAAATTGAATAAGGAAACATGTGGATCTTGGTTAATATATTCTCATATGTTCTGTTTACCATGTGTCTGTAATAGATACAGAAAGATTTTAATGGTCATACAATATGTTTTTATGGGTTGTATAACATTTTATATTACTTGTTTAATGTGAATCATTGGTAGGTATATGGAACATAATCACTGAATATATATACACACATGTTAAGATGATAATATAATATAAACTGGTTTCCACAAACTAGCCTCAACTTATTTAAAATTCACATAAATGGAATCTAAAGCTAAATTCATTTCTAGTGTAAAAGTAAACAATTTTTACACAATTATCTTTGTTTATATAGAAATTGAAAGCTACCAATAATCACCACAAGAACAAACACCATTTTCAAAATGGTGAAACCTATGCATATCTCTAACAATGATAACTCTATCAACTATGTTAGACATCAACTTAATTGCATTATGACAATCTACACATATTCTCAGATTCTTAGTTATACGAATCACAGTTCCAGGACCTGTATTGATCAACCCGAAAGCAATGGCTAGTCTCTCACTATGGTACAAAAGTGCCTCTTCTTTTGTCTCTTCTTCAATGTCATGAAGGACATAATCTGTCATAGGAACATATCCCAATCGTTTCATGGCCAAACCAAGCTCGTCGAGCTTTGCATATATCATATCTGATTGAGGATGTGACCTATCTCCTACCCCGAATTTATGAACCCTATTTGCGAATTCTATCAAGCTAAACCCTTGATCTTTACTCGCTTTTCGTCCAAGCATGGCTTTTCTCACCTTCTCAACTTTTTCCCATCTGGACTTCGCAGCATAAATGTTTGAAAGCAGAACATGATAACCTGAGTGAAAAGGGTCTAATTGAAATATGTGATCAGCAATTCGCTCAGCTAAATCTAGATCATTATATATACGACATGCACCAAGTAAAGATCCCCAGATGCTTGCATCAGGCTGCATTGGCATGTTTTCGATGAGTTTCTCCGCTTCAGATAGCTTCCCTGCTCTGCTTAGAAGATCTACCATACATGAATAGTTACTAAGCTTTGGCGCTATCCTGAATTCGTCTTTCATCATTGTGAAATACCTTTTGCCCTCGTTTAACAGTCCTGAATGGCTACAAGCTGAGAGAAGGCAAGTGAATGTTACATGATTTGGTTTAGTCCCATTCTTCACCATTTCGTCAAAAAGCTCAATCGCCTTAGTTCCCAGCCCATGAATTCCATAAATAGATATCATCGCGCTCCAACAAACCACATCTTTTACCTCTGTTTCATCAAACAGTTTCCGCGCCATATCCAAACTCCCACACTTAGCATACATATCCATTACAGCAGTCGCAACCAGAACATCACTTTTAAACCCAGTTCGAATAACATAGCCATGAAACCACTCGCCTTTTCTCAATGCGCCAAGATTACCACAAGCTAACAGAACACTCAAAATACTAACCCGGTTAGGCTTTATCCCCGAACCTAACATCAAATCGAAAAACCCCAATGTCTCACTATTATACCCATTATGAACATACCCAGAAATCATAGAAGTCCAACAAACCAAATCTCTAAAACGCATTTTATCAAACACCAAGCATGCAGACTCAACAGCCCCACATTTCGAATACATATCAATCAAACCAGCATTCACAAACACATCCTCACTACAACCACAACACACTAAATGCTGATGAATCAGCTTCCCCATCTCAATATCACACAGCGCAGCACACGATTTCAGCGCGAAAGGGAACGCAAACTTATCAGGTCTCAACCCCATTCGAAACATGTTCAAATAGAGTCGTAAAGAAAGATTAAACCTTCCTTCATTTGCATACCCTCTAATCAAAAGATTACAAAGGTAGCTACAAGGGTTTTCGATTGACTCGAAAATGAGAGCTGCGAGGTCAATTTCATCGAATGAGATGTACGAAAGAGCAAGTTTTGTGGATAAATGGATGTCGTTTTGAAGGCCGTAGAGGAATATTTTGGCGTGGGTTCTCTTCAGGGTTTGTGGGTTTCGACATGATTGTAACGAAGAAGAGATTGTTCCAGAGATCTCCTTGATTGGGTTTCTAGGGTTTGGAGGGAAAATTGAAGAAGATGAGTGGAGGTAGTTGAGTTTTGAAAAACGGTTGTGAAGATGAATAGTTAAGGGTATAATTGGAATTTTGTAAGTTGTCTTTAGCATGGTTTTACAACCTCTAGTGTCCTTAGACAACAATGTTTATATAGTTTAGCTTCGTCTCTCCCCATATATGCATAGTCATATCAAGCTCATTTGGCTTGTTTTCGTTTCATTGGATTGGATTAGGTTATGAAAAATGTATTAGTGTGGTTTTTATAATTGCAGGAATTTTTAACTACTAAATGTGAACGCACATATTCAAATAAGATATGATCGCTTACGGTCTGAATTTATCTAAATGATACAATTTTCTCTTCATTATGATACACATTCTTCTAAAGGGGTATACCCTCATCTTCTCTCATTTTCACCTGCATTTGTCTCAACAATCTATAAACATGTTTGTACTCAGGATGATGTAATCTATCATCAGCAACAAATTTATGGACCTCACTTTGAACTTCAATAACACTCTCTCCAAACTTCCTCTTCAACCCCATCTTCTTTACTAGAGCTCTAAGCTTTGCCACATTGCTCCATTTCTCGTCTTGAGCATATATATTCGATAACAGTATATAGTATCCAGCATGGTTCGGGTCTAAACTTAGCAGATTCTTCGCAGCCAATTCTCCGATTTGGGTATCATGATGAATCCTGCATGCGCCTAACAATGCTCCCCAAACGTCTGGTCCAGCAGGTATTGGCATATTGTTGATTATGTTCAAGGCCTTATCTATCTGCCCGTTTCGACCAAGAAGATCAACCATTATCGCGTAATGTTCTGAAGTAAGCTCCTGTTGATGGTGAGCCAACATTGTGTTGAATATCTCAGTCCCTTTCTTGACCAAGCCTGCGTGGCTACATGCGGATAGAATTGATAGAAACGTCACATTGTTAGGCTTGAGCGCTGAAACATTGAGCATGTGTTCGAAAACTTCTAATGCTTGTTCCCCTTTTCCGTGAATTCCATAAGCAGCAATCATCGCGCTATAGATCACAATGTCTTTGTTGATAACCCCTGCGAATATCTTTACAGCATTCTCTATGCTTCCACATTTTGAGTATGATTCTATAAGTGAAGCTGCAACGAAAATGTTGCTATTGAAGCCTTTCTTAATCAAATAGCAATGAAGGGTTAAAGCTTGCTGAAGGATTCCAGATTCTGCACAGGAAGTGAGAATCTTCACCATAGCAACTGCATCCGGTTGAATTTCTTTAGCTAGCATATTACGAAACACCTCAATCGACTTGTGTGGCATTTCATTCAAAGCGAACCCACTTAACAAAGCAACCCAACACACCACATCTTTCTTTGGCGTTCTTGAAAACACATCAGAGGCGTCAGCAGGCGACAAGCATTTCATATACATATCAATCAAAGCCGAAGAAACCGAAACATTCAGCTCAAAACCTTTACTAATAGCGAGATCATGTATCTTCCTACCCTCATCTAAATCACAACGAGCAGCACAAGCTTGTAATGCAGTAACTACTGTAACTTCATTAGGCTCAAAATTCTTCTCAATCATCTCATTAAAAACCTTAATAGCTTCACAAGCATCACCATTTTGAACGTAACAACCAACCATCGAACTCCACGATACAACATCTTTCTCCTGCATCTCCCTAAACAAAGAAACGGCATATCTAACAAACCTTGTCTTGCCATACAAATTCAATAACGAATTAACCAACGACAACCTACAAATCAACCCTCTCCTTATTACAAAACCATGAACACACCTACCAAGCTTAACACTACCCAACTGCACACAAGCAGAAACCAAGCTAACAAGCGTAACATCCTCAACCCCACTGTTCTCCAACACAACCATTCGTCGAAAAAACTCCACTGCCTCCTCAGCAAACCCATTTTGCTCATACCCAGTAACCACAGAAGTCCATAAACAAACATCAGGACACGAAAACTCTTCGAAAACCTTCAAACCACAACCCATTTTCCCACACTTCGAATAGAATTGAACCAATGCAGATCCCACAAACACATCAGACGCAATATGCTTATTCTTCAACACGTACCCATGTACCATTTCACCATACTTAAACGCATGTAATGCACCACATGCCTTCAAAACTATAGGCACAGTAAAACAATCCGGCTTCGAAACCATATTATTAAACATCAACAATGTATCCTCATAACGTTTCTCTTTACAGTAGCTTCTAAGAGTGATATTATATAAATACACGGTTCTTTTAGGCGTTTCGTCGAACAGTTTACGTGCGTCGACAACTGATACATGTTTTCCATACAAAGTTATGAGCTTTGAAGCGTAAAAGCTTTTGTGGGCAAGACCGTATTTGAAGATACGAGTGTGGAGTTGTGATAATGATGTGTTACACCTGCAGAATTCGAATAGCTTCACTATTGAATCTGTGTATTTCATGTGTTTTTCTTTTTCCGTTTTACAAGTGGACTCAATAAAAATAGAGGTCGAAATTGGGCTCTGAATATAAGCCCAAATGATTCTTAGCCCATTGGATTATTTCATCATACATTTAAGACAAAAGTAGCCCAATTCCATTTTCAGGTGCATTTGTGTAGTATATTTTTTATTTTCTTAAAATTAGAACCGGTTCTTGGGGTCGGATCGGTTTTTGAAGAATGAAACCAAAATAAATCAAATTACTTGGTTTTTTTTTAATTGAAACCGAACCGACTCAAGTAAGCGTAAAAACCGACTAATTTGGTTCGGGTCAGTCGGGGTCGGGTCCGGTTCGGTTAAAAACCGAAAATCATGTTCACCCCATTGCAAACTAATTCTCAAAACTAAATCAGAGCATCCATCGGACCCCGAGGAGGATCTTACAACTACAAACTCCAAAAAAAACATAATAAATTGATTTTAACAAAAGGTAAAATTGAAATATAAATAATATATATAAAAAATTGATTTTAGCAAAAGGTAAAATTGAAATACAAATAATATAATAAGGATAAATTAGAAAAAGAAAAATATTAAACAATGTGAACACACCGATTTGATACGTTGAAAAATGGAAGAAAAATGAGGATTTTGAAACAACAGAAACATTAATAAACAAAACAATACAACCCAACACACGAAACAAACATTATTACCCAACACACGAAACAAACGTTATTTAGGTGGTGATGAAACAAAACAACTCAAACACATAAAACAAACAAGATCTAAAGCTTCTTCAAGAGCAGTACACTGACGCTAACGAGGTGGACTACTTTCATTGGGTAAGTGTTGAAGTGCTCTTATTGTTTTCCTTGTTTAAATAGGTATGGATACTTTATGTTTTGTTCTTCAACAGCCCGATGACATGGAAATGTCAATGTTAATTCTGCTGCTTCTTCTACGGGACACTCTACTTGGCCTCCTTTCACACGTTCTTTTCAATATGGGACACTCCACTTGGGCCTCCTCTCACACTTCCTTACAAACTAATTCTTAAAACTAAAAAGAATGAGCATGAGCATCCATCTAATCTGGAAGAAAATTTTGGAACTAAAAACTTTCTAAAGTTTCTTTTAAAGTAGTACACTAACTCGGAGATGGAAGAAAACTGAGTGAGGAAATGGAATGATTGATATATAAATATAAAACAATCTAAATAAGCGAAAATTCATATATCTTTTCAAAGATAATTATTTATGTTTGTTAGCGTATATAAACATTTTTTTAGAGCAAAATCTATTCCCAATGAAATAGTAGTGAACAACATTTTTGATAGAACAGTTTTTTTCCATTTAGAACTTGAGAGTATAAATAATTTCATAGATACAACTGGTTTTCATGTTTTCTTTAGCAGAAAGAAGCTTATATAAATTACAACTATAATAGAGCTATGGATGGCTTGAAACTCAGCTACGTTTGCACAAAACAAGACTTCAACTCTGGCCAAAACTCAGCTAATGTGTCGGGTCATTTCAATAATTTCATAACAAAATGATTGCATCATTTTTACCTCTTTTCTCTCACTCCTGTCACCATCGAAGCCCCTTCCCTCTCTTCTCTCCCACCCAAACTACCACCATAGATCCTTCTCATTCATCTCTTCTTCCATTAACAACTATTGTCTTACCTTTGCATTTTCCAAAAATATTATTACATTTTATAAATTAATAAAAATTATTAAAATATTATAAATTTTAATTAAATCAGTATTTAAAATTTTCCTATAGATTTATTTTTAATAATAGAATATAATTTATTAATTCATTCTATATTAGTTAAAATAAAATTAGAATATAATCAATTTAATTTTTTTAACGAAAATATATTTTTCATGAAAATAATATTTAAAATAATCACAATTGTATTAATTTTAAATTTATTTTATTTTACGAAAAATATTTTAAATATATTTTAAATTAAAAAATTATCTTAAAAATTATTTTTAAAACGAGCTTTAAAAGATATTGACAAATATATATTTTTAAAAATAATTATATATTTCAAACTTTAAATATAAAAAGATTATTGTTTTAACATTTATATTTTTATTATTAATAAGATTTTAATATAAAAAATTATAAAATCATCAAAATATAATTATAAATAATATTAGAATATTTTTTTAGGGTTTTTAATTTTTTTAAAATAAAATTTTAATTATAAATCTCCATTTTATAATATAGTAAAAGTTGTCTATTTTATTTCAATAAAATATTTTATTCTTTTTTATTAATATAAAATCTTAATTGATAAAATTAAAAATAATAATAATAATAATTTTTTTGTTAAATCCTTTTGGTTAATAAATTTTTAAATAATCATTAAAATACATGAGATTTAATTTTACTACTTCCTATCCAAATAATTAAAATTAACTTTTTATAAATTAATTTGAGATACATAAAATAAATATAAATAGTTAATAATAAATAAATATAGAATTATAGTATAATAATAAAAATAAAATATGAAATAAATAATATTGGTGGAAAATGTTTTTTTTTATATTTATTATTACTAAAAACAAAAAGTTTATTCCAATAATGATGTCATCATTAAAAAAAATTAACGAATGAATAAAATTACTATATAAGCTTTGGATAAAAACACAAATATGACATGGCAGTGGTTTGAGGGGTAAAATAGTCTTTTTAATATGTGACATTAAAGTTAATGGAGTTAACGCGTTGAGCTGACGTAATTGGACTCGCCAGCAACATTTACCAGAACTCAGGCTGAGTTCATATTTTGTGGAAAAAAAAAAAGAAAGTTCGTTCCATGGTAATTATACCAAATCTCACATATACTATTTAAAAATGGAAAATTACTTTCTGACACTCAAAATTAATACTAATTATTATTTGAATATTTTATTTTTGATATTAGACAACCTATTACTTTACACCAAATTGTTGGGATAAAAAATTTTGTGGGACGGTCTATCAATATATTAAAGATTGGAGAAATATTATTTTTTAAATTATTTTATTTAAAAAATACACGTAGGTATGGTGTTTTCCAAATTTAAAGCAAATTAAAATTAGTATAAAAATTAAACATCGTCAAATTAATTTAGACAGAATTTAGACGTGTTAGATAGAAAATTCCGTAGAAGTAATTTTAAAAGTAAAATTATACAAAAACGTTTTGATTTAAAGTGTTTGAATTAAAAATTGTATGGACGGAAGGACAATTTCATGTACTTCGAGGGTGATTTCGCTATTGAAAGCTACTACATAAACTGAAAACTTTGATTCCGAAGAACAAAATGATCAGATTGGGTTGAAGAAACCAATCCTTATAGTTTCAACCCAATCCTTATGGTCCAAGAGGTGGTTTGGAATCAATTCTATTGCACATGACAGACAGATGTTGTTGTCCTGATTAGGCAAGTAAAGCACATAGGGATGTGTGAATTCCCATACCTATATCTCAAACATTGATTGATTCACACATCATACCATTATTTAATAGCTCAACTATACTTAACCAACACTACTCAACACTGTCAACCTCTCTACTTATTGCTTTTAACGACGCATACAACACTTGATCATCACACAAACTGCTGGTTCTTTTGTTCTGTGTTTTTTTGCATATGGAAACTCCAGTTGATGATGTGACTGCTAAGGTTGAGTCTTCACTTGTACTCGAAAAGGGTGATGGTGATGGTAGTAAGAAAGATGAAGAAGTGGAGGAGGAAGTTGAACCTAAAAGTGGAGTTTCGTTTCCTGTTGAGATGAGTGATGGGAAGAAGCTGTTTGGTCTTGGTTTGAGGAAAAAAGCATTTCTGGGCATTGGTTTCAAGATCTATGCTTTTGGTAATCTCTTTCACTTTGCTTATATTCATCTGTATGTAGTGATGTATATATTGATGTGTTTGAGAAGTACTTTAGTGTAACTTAGAGTAGATCAACTGGAGCTAGGTATATTACATATACATATTTACATGAAACTGTTATACTGTATGCACCAGAACCTTAGAGCCAGTTTGGCATGACTTATATAACTATTTTTATAGTTTTTTAAATTCAAAAACACTTATGAAGTGCTAACAATTTTTCAGAAAGAAGTTGAAGTATTTCTACTTTTCTTCTTCTTTTAGAAATTAAAAGCACGTATTATTCCAAACAGGATCTTGACATACATATTAAACTTTTTGAAACTATTGAAAACAACACTAAAATGACTTGCTTTAGAAAAAGTATTTTTGAGTGAATGCAGGTGAGGTGGTGCTTGCAGAAGAGTACCTTTTCGGCTTTTCTACCACTATGAAAAGTAGAAACTATCTTACATGCCCATAATATATGAAATGTGAACTAACTGTTATAATATATATGAGGCATAGTTATATTTTCATGCAATACCCAGATAAGCTTCTGATAAGCTTTAATTTGGAGAGATTTTATGTAATAAAGCTTGAATGTGTGTGGAATGAACTTAAACTAGCTGTGGCTTTCTTCAAATTGCAGGTCTGTATGCAGATAGTGAAAAACTCAAAGAGCTTCTAAGGTCGAAATTTGATACTCCACCAGAAAAACCAACAAAGGAAATGTATCAAGCAGTGATAGATAGTGATGTGGAGATGACAGTGAGGATGATTATCATATACTCAAGCCTCACTATGAACATGGTAAAGAAGAATTTAGATGATGGTCTTGGGGCTTCCATCAAAAAACTAACCGGAAAGAAAGATGAAGAGCTCACAAACAAGTAAATTAGATGCTTCCTTCCTTCTCCAACACTCTATTGCACTATTTTAAGATATGAATTACCTAAAATAACTTGCATTCGCAGGGCTCTAGGTCAGTCATCTGATGATATGAAGCTACCACCAGGATCTGTAATAGACATTTCCCGACTTCCAGGATATGTTTTCCATACCAATGGTGAGATACAAAGATGATTCTATGTTCATGAATGTGTTATGTAGAATAACATATATTGTCTAGGTATAGAATTGAACCTCATCTGGTTTTTTGAATACAGTTTTGGGCGAGGAGATGAGCAATGTGCAAAGCGAAATTTTATGCAGGGCCTACATCAATATGTATCTGGGAGATGATGCATTGGACAATGATGCGAAAGAAAAATTTGGGATGTCTCTCCTTTCTCTGTTCTAGTTTATAAACAGT
Source organism: Cardiospermum halicacabum (assembly GCA_031304145.1). Classification (NCBI taxonomy): domain Eukaryota; kingdom Viridiplantae; phylum Streptophyta; class Magnoliopsida; order Sapindales; family Sapindaceae; genus Cardiospermum; species Cardiospermum halicacabum. The sequence continues at coordinate 2,612,636 of CM062398.1, forward strand.
TCTAAGTGTTTATGCCCATGTGTGCTGCATAATGCCTAGACTACTGTTCTATATGTACCTGGTTTTGAATTGAACGTTTCTATTCACCTCTATATGCGATAATAAGTCGTCTAGCTACGACTAAGAACATTTTGGTTTGTGTTTTAAGGCTGGTTATTCATTCATTCATTCAAAAACATTGTGATACATGATAACTAGTGTTCCTCACCATCACAGAAGGCAACATTGGTAAATATATATGTTGCAGCGTTTTCAAATGATGGTATTGGTAAGGTAATGATAGCTAATGAATACATCACAGGCAAGAGTGCATGAATATATTGTACATTAAATAGGCAGCTGAGATAGATAGATAGATATATAGAGTACACAAAAACCTTCATTTGGCTGATGATATGATCAGCGAAAGCCGAGAAGAACCTTTCGCGGATCCAGTTGCCCGCTGCAGTAACTTGATGATACAGTGGAGAGCTCTTGACGGCCTTTCCACTCTTCAAATGGTTTCAAGACGATTGGAGTTTCGATTGCTGCAGAATCTACACATAACATGGTTTTGTAATCCTCGTCGCCCATGTCGGTCAGAGCTTTCGCCTTCTTGTCCCATGGATTCCATACAACTGGAATTTGACAGCAATATGAGATTATGGAGAATATCTCAGGAATATGACATGATAATGTGAATGTTCAAGTACCTGAATCTGGCATCCCATCTTTCCGAAGCTCGAATGTTCGTTTCTTCTCATGGTCTATGATTGCAATTTTTGTAGGGGTGCTCAGATAAGCTCTATCTATCTGAAAATGAAACAGATGAACCAAACTTCATGAGACATCAAGAAGAAAGAATAAGAAGAAAACTTAAGTACAAACAAGTGTTACCTCTCCATCAAAGGTGATAGCATCTGCTTGCTCGGTAAACCGCTCTCTCTGGATTAGATTATCAAAGTAATCAAGTGTCTCCAAGCCCTCAACGCGCACTTCACTGCAAATTAAACAGCATCATGCAATGCAACCCCTCTGAAAAGGAGAAGAATAGAATATCCTCTAAATTCGGCTACAATAAGGAATATTTATGTGAACACGAACTTGGCACGTTGGTTTTCACCAAAATGTAGATATGCAAACTTCATACAGGTGCAGATCTTTGGCATCAGGAAAGGCAAAAGGAAGATGGTAAACAATTTCTAGCCATCAAACTAAAGAATGAAGTAATGAGAGCTTCAATTTATGGGATGAACCTGATATCTGATACAGCTAAGTAGTTTCTGAGTGCAAATGTGAAAGAGAAGGTCTTGTTGTCAACATTTCTCACACGAGGAATTAGAGTGAGCTTCCCAGCACTAAGAGTGACACGAAGGCGCAACTCAAAGCTGCGAAACAAAGTGGAAGATAGATGTTTTTATCTTCTTTTTTTCTTGATTAGAAGACTACTGTAATTCATTAACATACCCGCGAGGCCAAGCCCTTAGATCCTCATCGGAGGACTTCAATATCAAGTCCACAGATGACTGACTGTTAGCTGGAGGTAGAGGAGAAGGGTCATGATCTAATGACCACATTCTGTTCCTTGCAAATCCATGCTGCTCCAGTGAACCGAGATTTCCAAACTGTACTGACAACATTACATTAGATATACCAAGTTTTCGGTAGGTTCATTAGTATATAAAGTAAGTGTATGTAACCTGTGGAAAGCAGACAGGAATTCCTCCCCTGATGGCTTTGGGTGGTTTGCAGAAGGCCTGCAGAACAGGAAAAACCACCATGTTTAATGTTAGTAAGAAAGTGAAGTTCCGCCAGGAACAAATGCTTAGTATTGGAGATTAAATGATCAGCGGCACAACAAAACAGAACATTACCTTGCTGCTCATGAAGAGCAATTCTTCTCTTCGTTCGTTCTTCCAGGAAACAACCTGTCCCCCATATAGAACCACCTGTGACCATTCATATGGAAATTACTTGATTAGCAAGCAACACATCTAAAACATTTTCACTTATTGCATAAGGATATGCACTACAACTACTGGAATTTTCATCTGTTGGAATCTTTGAAAGCTTTTGTGATGTTACCAGGCACTTCTTGCATCAAACAACACAATTTGTGATGAAACATAGCTTCCTCATTAGATCAAGAACTCAAACCAATTAATCATCTACTGTGTCAGAATCAGAAACCCGATTGGTACAATATCACATACCTCTCATCCTAAAGCATGCATATTACAGACGTCAAAAAATTATTCCTCAGCTAGCAATAGCAAAACATTTATCTAACAAAACAAAGTGATTTCCAAAGCACTCGTTACCATCAAATTAAGTCTCTGGTTATGAATCAATTCAACTTCATATTGTGTATTTCTTTCTAGTTTGAAAATTATCTTCTTCAGCTTATCTAGACTTCTTTACAAGATATTAACCAGCAAGCTCATCAGCTTAAGAAATACCCTTTTAATTCTAACCTTGAAAATAAATTAAAAGCATACAACCCCACCACATATAAACCTAATTTCAGAATAAATTGCGGTCAGCTACTTAAATTCTCCAATTCTACACTATTCCATCATCAAAACTTTCAAAGTAGCATACAAACATCACAAATCAAAATCATTTCAACATCTACTCACTTCCAAACACAATTTCCTTCATCATCACCATTAGATATCCAATCAAAACCAAAACCAAGTTCCAAACTTCGAAAAAAAGTACCAATCAAGCCACAAAGCAAAGCAAAGACAAGGAAAAATGATCAAAATTTAAACCAAACCTCAGCAGATGAACCAGTAGGCTCAGTCAAAATAACTCTAGGAAGACCATCTTTATCATTCACTATATTAAATGACATGACACCTCTTGGTCTCAGCTTTGCTCTTATACTACTCACAAATGGGTTCACCTTCCCTTTTCTCCACTCCAGCTGCACAAACACCAAACAAACACCCATCATCAAAACAGAAACAAACCCAACAGAGACAATTCATCAAACACATCATAAACACACCAATCAACTATCATAAATTCACAACCGATCATAAAGATTCCCCACAAAAACAGAGTATATGGTCGACAGCACCAAATTAAGCGAAAATAAAAGATGGGTCAGCTTACATTTGTTAACAAGGCTGGAAAAACTAATATTTATATATAACAGAGTGAATAGAGGAACAAAATATTGAAGTGTGTTTTGTTCTCAGTTTCGATGAAAAGGAAGAAGAAGAAGGAACAAACCCCCACCAGCTTTTATATTCGTGAAAAGGGCATGTGAGAGTTAGATATATAGAGATGGGACCTCTGTGTTGAGAGAAAAAGCAGTGATATCCAATGAAAAATCACCTAATGTTTCATGTACTTTTGTTTCTCTTCATTGGATGCTCTGCTCTGCTATGCTATGCTTTCACTGTCTTTTTGCACTTGTTGTTATCCTCTGTTCTCTCCCCTACCGTTCTTTTCATGCACCCTCTTTTTGATATACTAATCAACATTGACTTTATTTGTTTGATCATGTATCAAGAATTATTCAATTTCAAGGTGTTATTTTTATATTTATAGTTCAATTCCACAATTTTATAAAATAATTTAAATTTTTTTTAAAATAAATCAAATTGATAATTTTATTTTTATGGGAAGATGTATATAAAATTATAATGGTTAATTTTAAAAATTAAAATTTTTATAATTTAAAAATATAAATAGATTTTGTCTTGTTAATTTTAAATTTTTAAATTTGATTTAATTTAAAATAAAAAAATTTTCGTAATTTTTGATTTCGAAATTTTATTTAATTTATTTTATATATATTTTTGAAAAAAATAAACTAGAATTTATTTATATTATATAATTATAAAATACTAATAAATTTATTTTTTAATTATTTAAAACTCTTAATAAAAATTCAGTCTCTTTGATGCTCATTTAAGTTTTGTATTAATTTAAAATAAAATTTTCATAATATAATTTAAAATTAATTTTTAAATTTTTTTTTTTTAAAAAAAGGAAGAAGAAATCAATGAAAATGAGCTCCTGATTTAGCTTATAAATTGTATGACACGTGTCAGCAAAGTAATATTATCTTATCTTAATGGTAGACGTGAGCACACACGATTATTTCTCTAAGTTGACGATGAAGGACCATACAAAATTTATTTATTACTTAATTAAAATAGAAAAACACTTTTTAATCAGCGGTTCTCCTTTGTCGAACACATTTTTATTTAATTAATTAATCATTCGTTTTTTTTTTAAATACAATTTAATTAAATTAAATTATCCAAATCTAAAACCAACTTTTGTCTTTATGTTTACACATTTTATTAATATTAAATCTAAATCAAAATTAATAAAATTTGATGAATAGGGTGGCTAATTAAAGGTGTGAAAGTAGAAGTGGCTTTTTGTCTACGCAATGTGAAGAAAAACAAAATTGAAAAGAAAAAGTTAGATCATTATTTGCCTACCCTTATCCAAATATTTTGTAGTTTTGTTTATTGGTTTTTGTATTACATGAATCTAATCTAATCAAATCAAATTTACATTTCCATCATTTAGGGTTATCTTGCTTGCCCTAACCCTAGATATCTATATTTTGTTTTAAATATAAAGTTTGGTTTGACAAACGAAATGTGCAAGTTGGATTTGTAGAGATTTGAAAATGAAGTGTTTGATTGAGATGTTAATGGATTTTATGTTGATGGTCAATTTGGAATTTGGAGTTATCAACTTGCATGCATGATAGTGAATATTATAATACATATTCGCTTAATTTTTATTATTATTATTTATGTATTTTAGAATAAGACCTAAATAACTACCTTATGTTAATATAATATTTAGGAGATAACTTTTCAATTATATATATATATATAAAAGTTATAATATTAAATTCATTATAATATATATTAAATTAACATTAGTGCTATGGTAGCAAATTCATTATAAATTAGCCAACAGTTGAATGGCAGATTGAAGGTCTGGATGAAGTAAAAATTTTAAACTATAAACTTGTTTTGAATTGGCCACAATAAGTGTGAACGTATATATTTGATACTAAATATTAATTTAAATACTTTTTGAATTAATTATTAGTTGTCTCTTTAAAATTTCGATATAAAAATTTACAAAATAATTTTTATATGAATACAAAATAATAATAAATTAATAAATAAGTAATTTTTAATTTTAAAATTACAACTAATCGTAGAGAATCTTGTGAAATCTCTTCCCATTTTCGAACCGTGTATTTAAAGTTCAAATTATCATAAAATATGCTGTATTTTCTTTTAGTGATGTATTTAGAATTTAAATCTCGTTTGATCTGTTCATAATTATTTAAAATAATAATAACAATACTCCGATACGAATTCCCTTGGTTTGGAAATTTGATCCCAATACTAAAATCAATATTTAAGTATAAATATTTTAATAACAAATTCAATCAAACCCAAATAAAAGAGAATTGATGAGAATTTCATATTACCTTAGGAATAAAAATTAAGGTTATCAAGAACAACTCCTTTGACTTTAGAAATCATGATTAACCACTATAAGAGAGCAATAATCAAAGTTATTATATGGAAAAATTCAATTTTTAATGAAAATCACATGTTAAGGTCGGATGTTTACCGAAAACGACAATTCGGTTTATGCGATTCTAGGGTTGCTAAAAACCAAAATTCATCACTTTAAAAGCTATTTAGGCTGTGTTCGGCAACAGCAGTTGAAACAGCGGTTAGCAGTAGCGGTTGCAATAACGTTTTGGAAAAAATATTGTTCAGTAACAACAATTGAATTTAGCAGTTGACGCTATAACGGCGTTTTTTAAAACGCTATTTGAAATAGTGTTGGTGAAAACGCTATTATTAAATTTCCATATATATCCTTCCTATTTAATGTTATTCCATTGGAGTGAAAAACATTTTTAATTTATTTGTGAAAATGGGTTTTTTAAAGTTCAAAATATAATTATAGACCTGTTTTGAAAAACATACAAAAACAGGCTTTTAAAAGTTTAGTTTTCACTTCATAGGCCAAGTTTCCCAAAATAACCCTAAAACTTTACAATTCATAGATGCTGCTCACAGTCTGTGAATTACAATCACAGTTGTGAATGGCTTATGGAGTGAAAATCAAACTTTAATTTTGTAAACTTTTCAAAAGTGGCCTATAATTGTATAGTAAACTTTTTATGGGTTATAAAAAAAAATTTTCCTTTTTATTTCTACCATTACATTTTTAGTAATATACTATTTTAATGATATTAATTATTATATTTACAATATTAGTTATAGTCGGAATATTTTTATATTTAATTTATATTATAATAAATATATGGGTGATTTGCAAAAGTGACCCAAAAAATTAAATTCATTATAATTTTAAACCAAGATTAAAATTTCTACAATACTAAACAATCTAATTAATTTTTTGCAACAAATGAACCAAGAAGACCTTTATACCCCTCCCATTAAAAAAATAATTTAAAATCAATTTAAGTTATATTTATTTGTTTTAAAGATATGGAAAGTCTATTATGCCCTTCAATTTAAATATTTGAATTCAAAAATAATATTCACATATAGACCCCACCATATTTAATAAAAGTCCCTCACAAAATTTGCTTATGGTCCCTATACATTCGGAAAAATAATCCCCTCACAAAACCTAACTTTCACAATCCCAATTCCCCACATCTTTGGGACACCAAATTCACAGCAAATTCATCCATATTTGTCCCTTAACAATCCATAGGAATGTCAGCGTATAATTATCCACTATGTAACTAATACTTCATCTTTCATCATAACTTAAAGATATGTTTTCAAAGTTTTTTCATTCTTGAGCATTGTAGAGTTAATGTTATGGTCTAGGGATTTATGGGTCTTGAATTAATGATTTTAGAGTTACTTGTAATGTCATTATGGATATTGGATAGTGTTTCGTGTTAATTGTATGGTATTGGAATGCAAATTGACGAGTTAGGGTTGAAAATCCTGAATGTAGTTTTCCAGCTGTTTTCCGGTGTCCATGCCAAGAAACTGTCCTAGATTAACACCATTTCCTAGTGTCCATGACTGGAAATGAATCGATTTAATTTCTGTACATTGATATCGTGACACATACTAGTAAATAATTTATTGGTTTCCAGACATCTATACCGGGACATAGGTGGTTTTTTTTAACCTATTTTCCGGTCATAATACCGGGATACAGACGAGATAATATCTATCAGTGATTTCCATTGTTGAAGCCCGGGAAATAGTCTATTAGAAGGCCGGTTTCCAGCCTTCATAAGAGGGAAACCATTTACCGGCCTCCATACCGGGATGTAGGGGCTCATTTTGACTGTTTCCATTGCTCAAAATGAACTATTTCCCGGTCTAGATCTTAGGAAACTAATAACTTGTTTCCATGCCTAAACACCGGGAAACAATACTCAAAATGAATTGTTTCCCAGTATATATCTTAGGAAACACATGCCTTATTTCCATGCATACACACTGGGAAATAGTTAAATTTGGGTTTAGTTTCCCGGTATACTGACCTGGAAACTATGTTTTCCGACATTCAATGACATCAATTCCAGCTCCAAACAACCTGCCACACCCACTACTACCATTAGGGAGCATTTTTTATGGTTTAACCCAACTCTCACATACCAATGCACACTTTTATGACCTGGTTTATTTATATAAGTTTCTTAATTGTGATATTTAGTAGCTTTAAACGGCTAACTGTGGATGATTACGCTTTCTTTCACTTAGTTGAACGCAATTGTATCATAAAATATAGTCATTGGAAAAGTCAAAAAACAAGGTGTTCTGTATGACCTACGTAGTAGTATATAGTCCATCATGTGCTACTCTTACATGTCCATTGGAATGAACATCAAAACTCCAAGTTACAAATGATCTGTGCTGGACTCTTTAGTGGTCTCAAGTGTATTTTAGCTTGTTTGGGTCTTAAATTAATCTGACAAAGGTCATTTCCATGGTCTCATACCGGGAAACATTTCTTAAAATGAACTGTTTCCCGGTCTAGATCTTAGAAAACCAATGACTTGTTTCCATGCCTCAACACCGGGAAATAGGTAAATTTGGGTCCAGTTTCTAGGTATGATTACCTGAAAACTGTTATTTTGAGGTCCGGTTTTCATGCCTCAACATCGAGAAACAATGCTCAAAATGAAGTGTTTCTCGGTATATATCTTAGAAAACACATGCCTTGTTTCCATGTATAAACATCGGGAAATAGGTAAATTTGGGTCCAGTTTTCTGGTATGCTGACCTGAAAACTGACATTTTCATAGTGTGAATACCAAAAATAATACAAAAATATCCAGATTCCATATGCTAAAAGAGGGAAACAAACTGTTTCATGATAATTTTATTTTTCTGAAATAAATTTCTGCATTCAAAATCATATTACAACCAAACCAAATTCAACAACCAGACCATATTCGACAAAAAGAATTTGATAAACAATGCTCAAACAAACTCATAACAAAAGTGATATATCTAAAGTAAAAGAGAATATGGTGAGTTAGCTTCCGGATGGAATGGTATATCCCCGGAGGAGCTTTCAACAAGGGGGTTCGCTGCTTGTGTCAAATCTTCATTCTGTGGTGATTCTTCTAAATTTGGAACTTTGATATGTTCTTTTGGGAACGTGCAAATGGTATGCCCTAAATCTTTACACTCTCCACAACAAACTTGAAGTACACTAGTGTCTTTTTCAAACTCATTTCTGAAAAAAAAAACACAAATTATTTAAACGTAGAAAAAAATAATGCATCAAAGCAGTTTCCCGGTATAAACACCCGAAAATAGGAGCTCATTTGGCTTATTTCCCGGTGTCGATATCAAGAAATCACTGACGAAAAATGCAGGTCTGTTTCCATGCATGGACACCGGGAAATTGTATAATTTTAGACAGTTTCCAGGTATGGAACCCAAGAAATCGCTGGAAAATATAAAATCGGGAATTTCAACCCTAACTCGTAAAATTGCGGTTCTATACCATACAATTGACTCCGATTACTATCCAATATCCATATTGACGTTACCATGAACTCTAAAATCATATATTCAAGACCCCTACACCATAACATTAACACTACCATGCTCAAGAATGAAAAAACTTTTAAAACATACCTTTGAGTTATGATGGAAGATGAATTTTCAGAAATATATTGGAGAGACATATGCAGACATGCTTATGAATTGTTAAGGGACAAATAATGTTGAATTTGGTGTTCCAGGAATGTGATGAATTAGGATTGTAAAAGTTAGGGTTCCAATACAATTGGGATTATTTTTTCTATTGTGTAAGAACCATTAATAAATTTATCTTTTAGCAGAATTGGAGAGGAAATTTGCGGAATTGAGGCATTGTACGGAGTGAAAGTTGAAGATGGGGTCTCTGCCGAAGAAGTAGAGAATGGAGAGGAGGAGAGACCGGATATCAGAGTAGTGAACATTGAATGTGACGAGGGAGGAGATATGGTTTTGGATTCAAACGATTAACATAGGGGTAGATTGGGAATTCTGATTTGTTTTTATATTTTCTATATTTTGGATTTTATTTTTATTTATTTTTTAATATCAAGGGTAACATAGTAAACTTGATTCATTTGTTGCAAAAAATATTTATAATTATTTACTTTTGAAAGATTTTTGATATTGGGCTAAAGGACAACATCTGTTTGTCTATGTGCAATAGAATTGATTCCAAACCACCTCTTGGACCATAAGGATTGGGTTGAAACTATAAAGATTGGTTTCTTCAACCCAATCTGATTATTTTCTTGTTTTTGGTATTGGTATAAAAAAATTCAATTCATATAGTAGCTTTAAATAGCAAAATCACCTTTAAAATATATGAATTTCACATGAATTGTCGTTTAGTCCCTTAGCAAAATACATCGTTTTCAGATATATTTATCTGAGGAAAAGCCATTTAAAACACTTAGATTTAGATTATGTTTAAACCAAAACCCACCTTTAAAATATATCTTGGTTTCTACTAAGTAACTTTTTACATTATTTAATGAAGTCTCCAATACAAGTTAGTTGTAAGTGAGTGTATATTTTTTATACTATTCCCCTCCCTAATTAATTGTTACACTTACTAAAAATGAATGTTTCTAATTAATTTTTATACTTTCATTTTTAGTAAATTTTTATAATGGAAAAGACAATATTGCCCTTAAACTTTTTCAACCACTCAACCCCACTAACTAATATAATACTAGCTTATTCTATTTTTAAAATTTTTTAATTTCTCACACTACCTCACAACTTTAGAGATGACAATTTTTGCCCTGACCCGCAACCTGACCTGTCCCAAGGTGCCTTGATCTGACCCGACTTGCCCCGTACGTGAAATGGGTCAAGTATAAGCCGCCATGACCTGCCCCGCATGCAAGGCAGGACAAGTCCAAATCTAGTTGGTGCCCTGCATCATCCCGCCCTGTCCCGTCTCGCCTCGCCATGTCAATTAGATTTTAATTTTTTCTATTTAGATTATTTATTTTTAATCTCTAATTTTTTTAAATAATTTTAATTTACTACTGGTATTAGACATAATATTAATATCTAAATAAATTTAATGTTTTTAGCATTTAAATAGTATTAAAATTATTTATTTTCATTAACATTGATATATTTATGTAATTTTATTAAATAAAAAAATACTTGAGTATCAATTAATATAATAAAATCAATAATTTTTATTAAATTAATTATTTTCAAACTCAAATATAATTGCAAATTTAAAAATATAATTTTTGACATAGGAGGAAGTAATATAAAAAAAATATATAATGTAAATACATTTTTTTTTTGATAAAATAGAGCAATGCAAGTCCCCGTAGGACAGGTCATGCGTCCAAATCTTCTGCCCCGCACCACAAGGTAAGGCGGGGCAGGTCAGATCAGTTTGCAGACAAGGCAGGTTTAATACCTCAATGACCTACCCTGACCTGTTCCATTGTCATCCCTACACAATTTTTTAGGTGGGCCCCTTCCATTTTATATTCAATTGTAATTTTTTATTATTGTAAGGGCAAATTTAGCAATTCATAATTTATCTCACTACCTCATAAATTTCCAACCCTAACAATCAATTAGGGACGGAGGAAGTATGTTTTTACTTGGTAACTCAATGATTTCCCATAATTTGTATTTTGAAGTGCGCAAATCATCTTCTTTTGTCACTCAATGATGTAGTTCATTTTACATCTTGTGGTGCTTCATAAATATAATATTGTGAGGCTATGTAGTTCATCAAATTGTACTTTCAATGCCTCGACTTATCTGCCGGAAGGAAAGATGAATAGGTGCATTGATCTCTTAGGCATTCTCTTGTGCTCCTTTACATAGGGTAATAGGATGATTATAAGTTCTCTCATTTGTTAAATTTTCTGTTGTACTCTCATTTTTACCGGTTTGAATCTCATCACTATACTTAGATCGTCTCCAACCGAAGCGTTGAGTTAGCGTTTGAAGTTGGGTGTGACGCTAATGCTGCATTTATTTCACGCTCTCCAAAAAATTTTAATAGTGTTTGACGTGTTAATAGTATTTGACGTGTATCGAAAATCACGGCCCCTAATATGGCGTTCACTATAGGGGCAATCAAATAAAATTAAGTGAAAATTCTAAGAAATTGGCTTTTTATAGTTCAAAATACAATTATAGGCCTATTTTGAAAAACATACAAAAACAGACTTTTAAAAGTTTAGTTTTCACTCCATAGGCCAAGTTTCCCAAAATACCCCTGAAAACTTTACAATTCACAGTCTGTGAATTACGGTCACAGTCTGTGAATTATGGTCACAGTTTATGAATGACCTATGGAGTGAAAATCAAAATTTAGTTTTGCAAACTTTTCAAAAGTGGCCTATAATTGTATAGTAAACTTTTTATGGCCTATAAAAAAATTTTTTCCTTTTTTTTAATTATTAAATTTTATTTGAAATATTTGTTATTTATTTTATTTATTTAACTGTTAATTGATTATTTATATTAGATTAATAATATATTAATTATAATTTTTAATTTTTAATATTAATAGTATTTTTTATCAATAATTTACTTATTGAACTATAATAAATTATATTTTATAAATATTTTAAATATTAATTATCATATTCTTTTTAATTAAATTAATTTTTAACTATTTAAATTTATGAATTAATTAACTAAATTTCTATAATTTTTTAAAATATTTATAATAGGATTTATATATTTAATATAATATAATATATTTAAATGTAAAAAATTGTAAATTTAATTATTTTTTAAATTAAAATATTAAAATTTATTTATATATAAAATAGAATATACAATTAAAATATAAAATTTAAATAAATTATTCATTATTTATATTTTATATTAATATTTATAATAGAGTAGAATATGGCTGGAGAAAATGGATACAATTTTCTGTAAGAATATAGAAAAGAAGATTTTTTTTTTTTTTTTTCAAAACTTTAAAATATAATGAAATTTAGTGAGCAGTTGGAGATCAATTCAGATGCTTGCCACTTTGGATGAGAGTATTGGCGCGGTAGCGTTCTCTCTTACTCTATACCTGCTTCTATAAGTTTAGTATAGCAGCTTTAGATACTGCAATTGAAAATTTCACTGTTGATAAATGTTCCTAGATTTGTAAATTATATTTTTCAAACATTTTAAAATAAAAATGGGTTATTTTAAAAAATTAGTTGCAGATTAAGTGTATGTTTGGTAGGTAGATTTTTAAATAGTGATTAGATTTTTCATTAGCGATTTGATAATTTAACCATTTGGGAGAAGCTTTTTAATTAGCGATTAGATTTTTAATTAACGATTTCCAGAACGCTACTTCAGATAGCTTTCTACGAATCGCTAATCAAAAAGCTCCCATTTTACCCTTATCAATTTATGAGTATTACTAAACAACCCTTGATAATATTAAAAGCTTCTAGTTGTACTAAATTGGGTTAATTTTAATAATATTTTTATTGATTAAATATGATTTAAAATCTTTAAATAACTTTTTAGTTAGTCTATATTTTATTTATTTTTTAATTAGTTGATAACTAAAGGATAGTTGGTTTTAAATAAAAATATTGAAAGAAAAAATTGTTTAAAAATGAATAGTAACACTAATAAATTATATTGTAAGGTAAAATAATATATTGTATTGTTTACGTAATTTTACATCTAACAGCTAATTCAACATCTAATTGTTATTACCAAACACTCATGTCAAATCGCTACTTCAACATCTAATTTAGCAGCTAACAACTAATCGCTACTTCAACAGTTAACTCAACATCTAATGTAACATCTAGTGCCAAACATACACTAACTTAAACCGTAATATATTAATGCTCTTACTATACCAGTCCTCCAAATAAAATTAGTAGTGTTGTTTGCTTGTGATGGAATGTAAGTCAAAAAGTTTTAACTAGGGAGGTGGACTGCATTCATGTAATGAATAGGGTCATTTTCTTTGCAGGTATGGTGACCTGTTCTTGCTCTCTTGGTGTAATGTTGACCTGGAATATTTTCTTAAAGGTGTCAGAATAAAGTCATAATCTTAGTCTTACAATATTTTTGGCATCTAATTCTAATTTAGTCACATTTTTGGCTTTGTTAAGCCACAATTATATTTAAAACTGTCCACGAGCATTTTAGTTAGTTTACCCATTTATATTTAAAAAAAATCGCAGTCTTGCGGTTATTATATGAATAACCTAGTACCGTTACAGATGGACTACGAACACATATTTATTTTTAATATTATTAAAAGTTTACATAAAAAATTTTAATTAGTCGAGTTTGCAAAACATCAATACTTTTATTTATATGTATTAATTTATGTGAAAAGATATTTCAAACGCAAATTATTTAAAAAGCCACGTTTTATCATTTTAAATTATCTATTTGCTAATTAAAAAAGTTCAAATATTCAAATGATAATTTCCATCGATTTCAAATGGCATAAGGTCATTTATTTTGTAAATTTATATTCCAAGGTTTGATACAAATTAGGGTAGAAATTGTCCTTGTTATTTGAAAAAAAGAATAATGTTAATATCTCTAACTCTGATATTAATTTGAAGATTAGGGATGTTATTGCAATTTACCATTTAGATTTGGGCTTCAAATTTTCTCATATAGGCCCATCTCAGCCCAACCCAACAAATTGAATTGGCCCAGTAGAAACACATTAAAGAAAAATAGGGGTTTTGTTTTCAGCGATTTCACAGTAAAAGAAGCCATGAAAGAAGGTAGAAAACGAAAACGAGAGGAGAAGAAGAAGAAAACTCAACCTCCTCTTAATCAACATGAAAATCAAGCTTCAATTTCTTCTTCTTCAACAAAACGAGCAAAACCCACTACAAATTTCCTCGACAAGGTCGGTTTTTTTTTTTTTAATTTTCCCGCCATATCTCTCCAAACTTGGAAGTTTAAATCAAAATTGTGTTGTTTATGTGTATTTTGCAGATGCGAGCGAAGCTATCTGGTGGGCATTTTAGGATGTTAAATGAGAAGCTTTACACTTGCACGTAGTTCCTCTTTTTCCCCTTTGAATTGCATCTGTATTACTTTGCTTGTTTCAGAGTTTGATTGTTTTGGATTGGTTGGTTGTGTAGTGGAAAAGAGGCGTTGAATTATTTCAGTGAGGACCCTGCATTGTTTGATATGGTATGGTTTTGCGCTTTTGGTTGTATCAAAGGACTAGTGTTTGTGTTTCATGATTTGATTCACTGAAGCTTCTTTGGGTTGATTTGAATTCAGTTTTAGATTTTAGTTTGGTTTAGCTATGTCAATGTTGTATTGAATTGTGTTTGTTATGGTGGTGCTTGCCTTTTGGTTCTCTATATACATACTTGCATTACTCTTTTGGATTCCTTTTGGTCCAAAAGAATTGTATTTTGATCATTGACCTGATTGGGAATGCTTAGGCTTTTGGCTTCTAAGCAGAAGGCATTTGTAATTGGGAATGCTTTGGCTTTTGTCTTCTAAGCAAAAGTCATTTGTAGGCATTCGAGATTTCTGACATCTTTTGAAGCTCTTCATTCAAACATCATTTAGAACCGTTTTCAGAAGTCTCTAATTGATTGTGGTGTGTGACTAAATAAATTTGGAGGAATGGTTGATTAACTTGTTACGGTATTTGTGTCTTAAGTATCATGCAGGGTATCAAGAGCAAATGTCGCATTGGCCCGAGTTGCCAGTAAATGTTATCATCAAGTGGCTTAAGAATCGTAGCCCTTCTTTAGTTGTTGCTGATTTTGGTTGTGGTAAGGTTTTGTTGAATTCTATGGCTTTGTAGATTGATTGAGAGTTGATGTTTTTGTTGTTATTTTGAAACTTCCAGGTGATGCACGCCTTGCAAAAGGTGTGAAGAACAAAGTTCACTCTTTTGATCTTGTCGCGAATGATCCTTCAGTAATCGCTTGCGATATGTCAAATGTATGTCTCTCTTTCTTTTTGCATCTTAAACCTTTTATAATAGGTACAATAGTTCCATCTTCATTAAGTGAATAAGTAAATCCATCACCATTAGCATTGCCTTTTTAGGATTCTTAGGATTAAGAATAAGCTAGATTGTAGAAGTCTTGGTTTCTTTGTGTCGATTGTTTATATGCAATATGGATTGTAATTAGTGGTTAACTGTATGCAATATGGATTGTAATTAGTGGTTAACTGTTTGCATTTCGGCAGACGCCTCTGGACTCTTCATCTGTAGATGTTGCTGTCTTCTGCCTATCATTAATGGGAACAGACTTCCCCAGTTTCCTTCAAGAAGCACATAGAGTTCTTAAACCAAGGTATGTTGCAACAATTTTCATTCAAGTGCTTGGCTCATGATGTGCTTGTCGCCTTTTTGGGCATTAGCTTCACTGATGAATGGTTTTCTCAGTGGATGGCTTTTAATAGCAGAAGTGAAGAGCAGATTTGATCCAAACAATGGAGGAGCTGATCCTAACAAGTTTTGTAAAGCAATATCCGATCTCGGGTTTGTTTCAGAGTCAAAGGTATGTTCAACAGCATTTTATCTGTGTGTATGATTTTCGCTTTTAAAAGTAGTTACTAACTTCATTTGATTTCCAGGATTTTTCTAATAAGATGTTCATTTTGCTCTACTTCAAGAAAAAGGTCTGTAGCATATTCAGTACATCTGAAAATTTAGTTCTGATTTGGGTGATCAAAAAACTTACCCTTTTCTTCTGTCAGCAGGAGCAGCAAAACTCAAAGCAGAAGCTGGAGATCGAATGGCCAGAGTTGAAGCCTTGTTTGTACAAACGTCGCTGAGTTTCAGTTTCAAGTTAGAGCAGACATCCATGGCTTTGCTATAAAGTTTTGTAGTTGTAATTCATATAAGCTTTAGTTTTAATTACTCATCTCTACTAAAGAAACATGAAAACCAGTTGTATCTATGAATTATTTACTCTCAAGTTCTATATGGACAAAAACAGTTCTATCTGAAAGCTCATGTACAACAACACAAGTGTTTTTGGAAAGCTATATGAAGTTTCCCTTCTCTTCTATTCTAATATCTTAAATCCCTAAAATCCTTTGTAAGTAGAACTCCCCTTTGATTTCTGAATTCTCTCCATAAGCATAATATTAGACTTGAATTCACTCAATAAGCATTATGAAGCCTTTGTAGCTAGAACTACCATTTGGGACCTGAATTCACTCAATAAGACAACTGACACCACTAAATTCGACCGATTTTCCACATTAGCGACTTAATCTGATGTGGTGGTGATAACTCTTATAAATGTCCTACAAAGTACAGAGTAGTCAAAGAAAAAATAATTGAAACTTGGTAGGTATTTGGTATCAAAATCATAAAACTCATAAAACTTAAATTTGAAACGTGGTAGGTATTTGGTACCAGAAACATTATATACACAAACCTATGCACAATAGAAATCACTAGCTCCTTATGCAACAAACTCTAGAAACATACACAGAGTCTAATAAATTTTGCATGATTTTGGTTTTGTTGTAAAAAGACTTACATTCCATACAACAACAGTTACCTGTATTAGCAATATACAGATTCAGTCTTGGTAAATATTGTGTATAGCAGCAGTGATGCTTTTACAATCAAACTCCATAGTCTTCATCCAATTCTCAAAATCTCCAATTTCCTAAACAAAACACAAAAATTCAACATTACAAACAATCAACATATATCAAAACAGCAATCACAAACCCTAACCTTAATAGCAGAATTGAACGCATTTGTAGTAGTGAGCCACTGATCAGTCTGTTTCATAAACCTCGCAATCGTAGCCGCCAATGCTCGAATCTCAATCTCGATACTCTTCTCAATCACGTACGAGTCTTGAACACCGCCGTTTATTGCGTCCATCAACAGATCGCCGACCTTAATCGCCGCGGCGATCGATTCCTTCTTTGCTCTCTCCGTTCGTTCGCGGAGTTGCAGAGAGGACTGGTTGTGGTTTTGGATGAGTTGAAGTAGTGAATCTTCGAGAGTTCCTACTCCTCCGCCGCTATCTGCCTCCGATTTTCCTCTCTCCGACCGCCTTCGCGACGGCGATTGCATGTCTCTGGTTTTGATATAACCACCGAAATGAAAATGAATTAAAAAACGGTTTATGATTTTACATTTTTAAACTCCTTGGATTTTTCATATTTACACTTTGTGGTCACGTATTTTTCAATATTTCAATTGTATTCATTAATTAAATATTTTATTTTACACGTAAAATATATATAATATTAATGTGTATGCCCCCTCATTCTTTAACCGATATTTATGTATTTAGAATCAAACTATAATTATCAAATACACATTATATATAAATGTAGAATCGATAATTAATCCTTCAAAAAATTCTAGAAAGGTTTCTGATAATATTTATCATAAATATTTATTTATTATTATTATTTTTAAAATAACATATTTTTTAACTGAATTTTGGATTTTAATCGATATTAATGAGGACAAAATCAATGGAAATAACTTTTCAATAATTTTCAAATTCTATCAAATTTACCCATCTAACTTTCTACTTTCAGCCCATAATGCCATTTAGAATTGTTTTTTTCACCTTCATTCAATTTCAAAATCTACTTAATATAAGTAAGGTTTCGTTTCCTCTGATGAATAATAATCGGTGTTTTAAAATTTGAAAATTCGAAAAAAGATCTAAACGGAGTCTAATTGAAGTTTAAATGAAATTTAGATATTTTAGAAGAGAAATCGGGTCAAATTGGATAACTCTGGAAAAGATTAAGAGACAGTACCTCAACGGAGTAGACGAGAAATTTTAGAACACCGATAATAATTAATAAGATAAACTAATCAAATCTTCACGTAATTTTGAAAATTATTTTTAAAATCAATATACCATACTTAAACTCATTCTACTAAATAATATTCAACTAGGAAAAGCGTCTGTGTATCTGCAGGTTAGTTATTTTTTTCCATCTTGTATAACTGCTACATCCCAATTGTAGTTAAGAAATACTTCATCTAATAGCTCATGTTGTTTCATCGTAAGTTGTAAGTCTAAAAATTTTTGTCAATTATAGAAATAAATAATTATTAAATTTTCATATATATAAATTGTGCTATTGCATCTGAATTCAATGGTCTATAGTAGATTTGACGCTTTTCAATAAAATCGTAATAAAATATAGTGAAGTGAAAGTATATCCAGTTAAATATTTTGGAGTATTTCTTTTAAGATGATATATAATAGATTTTGTGGCGTCATTACCCTTGATAATGCTTGTAACTACAAAGTAACATCCTATACCGTCTATCATACCATTTCATAATATCATATGAATTATCTTCATGTAGCATTCATATTTCTTTATGCAAACTTATATAAGCTACTTGTCCAATGTGAAGCATAATTTAAACCATCTTATTTTGACAAAACAAATTTGACTAAAAATAGTATCATTGTTGATATTATGAGAGTTCTGAAATAGTGTCTTTCAATATTTGAGCCAAGAGAAAATAACATGTACCCCAAACCTCTGAAGCTTTGGAACAAGAATAGCTTGCCCTGCTTTTAATCGCCGAGCAACATATAGAGTTATAAATGTTCAAATAATTTTGTTGATGTCTAGGAGAAGAAAATGAATACAAATATATAGATATATCTATCTCAGTGTAGAAATTTCTAATTTGTGAATTGTTATCTTCAACCATTCCTTAGGAGCATGAATTAATAATATTAGCAACATGGCACAACAATCACTTAAAATTGTCTTTTCTTATTTTCATAACTATTTAGCAAAGTATAAATGATAACCTCAATGTACAAGTAATAAATATTTTAGATTTTGCTATTTTTCTCTCCAGCACATTGTCCAATTCATATTTTTCAACTATTCCTCTCTTTTTTTCCCACCTTAGATGCTTTCTAATAATCAGCAATATTACCCTTAGATGCTTGAGGAAGAAAATATATTCAGAAAAACATACATCTAAGGTATGCTATCAATAATTGCAATTGCATAATTGTTGAAAGACTATTGAATAGATTACTAGTTGCACCTGCCGCTGTCAGAGAAAACTGCCTCAAATTGAACCAAGTAAATTGAAATACTGATGTAACTATCCACTTATATATATATATATATATATATATTAAAAAGTATGATGACAAAAAAAATTCATAAATAAATATAACTCATGGAACTTCAAGATCCTGTATGCCTAGAATTTACATTTTATATTTTATATTGAAACCAAATATAAAATTTTATATGAATTAAATTCAGAAGCAACTAAATAAAGAGATTTTAGGAAACCTGCAGCTTAAACATTTCAATAACTTCTACTTTTACTTGTTGAAGCTACAGGGTTAGTTATTTGTTTCCCATCTTGTATAGCTACATTCAAATCGTAGTTAAGATACACTTCATCTAATCGTCGTTCAAAATTTCTTTTAAGCTCATGTTGTTCCATTATAAGTTATAGGTCTCAAAATTTTATCTGGCCTATAATAAAGTTATGAAAATAAATTAATATTGAATTTCCATATGTATAAAATGTGATATTATAACTGAATTCAATGGTCTGTAGTGAATATGACACCGGTTATCTCATCCTTCAACTGTGTCGCATCTATTGCAAGCACTGTGTCTATATAATTTCTAAATCCGACTATGCTTTGCCCCAAAGTAAAAAGGAGTATAAAAAATTCTCACTCCTATTCATCCAAATGGTCGTGACAGTACCCGGATTAGTCACTTTTAACATATGGAGGTAATAATAAATATACTTCCATGAGTCCTCATGACTTTTATACGCAACAGACAATGCAAACTTTAAAGCTTTACAAACTTTGCTATATAGCAAGTTCACGACCCATCTAGCGAGTACCTCACTCACAAGCACAACAGTATCTGCACTGAATTTTGAACCCGCCACAAGTGACGAAAAATAAAAACCAATTACCTTCGCAATCACAGTTATTCACTCCGCTCTAACTGGATCACAAAGGCATGTACATTCATGATGAAAATGCATCACATGCCATAATGGGGAATCCACATTTTGTTTCATTGCTCTAAACCCAAATTTACAACCTTTAGACCTCTCCATGCAATAGACTTCCAATAATTTTTTATTGGACCGCAATACATAAAGAGATAGTTTACTCTCCAATGCATATCTAAAAATTGCAAGATTCAATGACTCTTTACTTTTAAATAAATTTCTTGGCATTAATTCATATCTTTGAATCTTTGATCAGGCGTGGATAGAGCATATACCCTAGGCTAGAGGGTGAGCATTTGGGTAATTTGGATAAATCTGGACAGAAACTTAACCGAATTATAAAATTTGAGATTTTTTTTCTTTACTCAAATTACCCAAATTTTATTTTTACCCAATTAACCGATTTAACTGAATTATATAATGGTTTTCGAATTAACCGAATTACCCAATTTTTAAAATTTTTGGCCGAATTTAACCGAACTTTATAATGGGTAATGGTTAGATAGTTAGAAACAATGGTGGGAAGTGGAGAGAGAATAAAGAAAAGAAAAGAAAAGAAGACATTAGGTTTAGGAATTTTTTATGAGATGTGAAAATAAAAGAAAAATTTAGAAATATAAAATGACAGTATTTTATATTTCGCTCATTTTATATTTCGGGTAATTAGGTTAATTCGGTCAAAACTCATCTTACCCTAAATTATCTGAATTACCCATATTTTTAATAACTGTAAACCGAGTTACCCGATTAATATTTTTTGACCAAACCGAATTACCCAAATACCCAAATTAACCGTATTACCCGATTACCCGAATAATTTTGCTCATTCCTACCCTAGGCTCAACAAACTCATATTGGTCGTTTAATGGGACCTCCCAAACTCGATGGTCACCCGGTCTCTCACTCTCACCACCCTCTTTATCCCTATCATCGCAATCCACAACATCAATTTTCATCTCCAACGAATCACTCATTCTCTCATCACCATCATTCCCTACCATTTTCCGCATCACCAAAATCATCATTACTAAATAACTATGCCATTTCGTCATCACCATCTACCCTGCGACCTTGGTTCATCGCTCATACATCGTCATCGTCAATAAATTCAGCATCATAATTTAAATTTGAATCCCTAATGACATCAATTAGTTGCCGCATATTAGGATCATTACCAATGAAGTTCTGATTTAGTACATTTACATTAACCATATCTAATTGTTCTACATTCTTTTTTCCATAATTTCAACAGGTTCACGAGACATCACATAACCTATATCATCTTCATCATTGATTTCCATCCTTGTAATCCTTAGTCCCCCAGCGTCTATTTACAAGTAGGCCTGTCAAAACGAACATGTTCGGCTCGGTTCGCTTTTGCCCGCGCGGACTTGTTGGTAAACGGACCGAATCGAACATGTCCGTAAATAGTTACGGACTTTAAAATTGGAGTTCGAATCCGTTCGCGGAGGTCCGCGGAAGGATCCGAACATGTTCGCCTAATTTTTTTAATTTAAAAAATTTTAAAAATAATTTTTCTTCTTCCATTCTTCACATATTAATTTATAGTCATGTCGCCTTGAGGGGTAAAATGATTAACATCTTTTAGCTTGCATATTTCCTCTCCATAATACAACTCTCATCTCATTTTCTTGAAGCACATGACTAGACAAGACAAAATTATCTCATTTCAACAACCACATTAAAGTCTACGAATGTGTCCGCTTGAGTCCGCAGTCCGCGCGAACCAAATAAAATAGTTCGCAACTTAAACGAACAC
Organism: Cardiospermum halicacabum; assembly: GCA_031304145.1. Lineage (NCBI taxonomy): Eukaryota > Viridiplantae > Streptophyta > Magnoliopsida > Sapindales > Sapindaceae > Cardiospermum > Cardiospermum halicacabum. The sequence continues at coordinate 2,634,900 of CM062398.1, forward strand.
TTAAATTTACTACCCGTATCCGCATATTTTGCGGGCAAACCCGAACTGTTCGGGCTTTGAGCTCGTTTTGTGGCAACTCTATTTACAAGTGTATAGATACGTAAATCATACCTAGTCATATCAATGCCCTTCTTAGCCGTATGTTTTTTCAATATTTCTTTCAACGTCACATCCTTCCTACACATTGCACCGAATACAACACAATCCCAATAATTGCTACCATCCCAAACTCCATCATAACAAAATATAACTCCAATATAACCTATTTAGTAATCAATTCAATTCAACAAATATACCACAAAAGGATATAAAAAAACTATGACAACCTCCAATAACATACCAAATAAAATTTTCACCAAAACAAACAATACTAGCTACTCCTAGTGTCAATTAATTATACAAATAACTTATTCTTAATATCATTTCTTTCATCAAGTTTTCACTACCATCAAACATACACCATTAAATCACTAAATGAGAGCTTAATCTATATGCTTCTATGTTAATGAAGAACAAAACTCAAAACACTATCAATAATGGTGAGTAATCTATAAAACCCCAAAGTAAACAAAACACCACCACTCTATTTTTCCCACATATGCATTAATCTGCCAAATATAGGAAATCACCACAATAAATGACTAAAGGAATACTAAGTTACACATTCCTTCATTATCAACAACAAAACCCAGTCACCATTTAATTATTTGTAAACTAATTCTAAAAATTCAATTCTACCTACATAAACCCTATAAATGTCATTATAACCAAAACTAATGCTAATAATAAAATTAAGGGAGATTCCCAAAAAACCACTAAGGGTTTGGCATTTTTGCTAAAAAAAACTCCTCTATTTGATTTTTGGCCAAAAGCTCTCTTTTTCGATTTTTTCGTCCATAATATTGTTCACCACCGTCAGCCAACTCCTGCCTTTTTCATTTATGAGGGCATTTTCGCCATTTCGTGCAGGATTTTTTGTTTTAAAAAATAAAATAAAAGTTTTGCATGGACAGAGTTGTGCCACATTATTGGCATGCTTAATTTTGGTTTCGGTCATAGATTTTTAGGAATTTCATGATAACCTTTAGGATGTAGTTTGTTTTATTTTATTGGACTGTAAATGTGTGGGCCTTTGCATGCATTAAATTAGGCAGCTTGGTATGAATTGATTAATCTCCATTTTTTTTACTTCTAAAGGGATTAATTTCCTAACAGATAATTAAGTGGACCATTGAGTTCATATATTTGCTATTTTGTCAGGCTGAAAATTGAAAATTTTAATAATCTGACCATTGCTCCCTGAAGTCTACAATGCTCTGACGTTCATAATCTTCCTCTACATATATAACACCCGATAATATGCTTCTATCATGGACACTTTCAGATGCAATAGTATACAAGCTGCAAAGTGTAGCTAATCAAAGGAAACAAGTAAATCAATGTCACTTTCCTTCTTAAAGTACCACAATGACAACATATCCTACAAATTTTTGTAAGAGACAAGGGACATATACAAGGAAAACCATTAATGGAACAGCCATCAAGTTCAAAAATCAATAATGCTACTACGGAACTCGATCGGAGGTGATGATAGCATCAGCTTGGACAAAAAATGCAATGAAATTGTTCTTCAAATGTAAAACCTTTAGTTTCTACTAGTTTTGGGAACCGACCCGATGAAATTAGTGAGGAGACCATGACAAGTTTATATAAGCAAAATAATGTAAATCAAAAGTCCAATGCATGTTATGATGACAAAAACGAAGATGCATCTATCCTAGTTATGAACTCTATGGTCATTAACAACAACAAAATGGATAAGGTTCTCTTCGGTGCGAAGGTCTTTTTCTGTATTAATCTAATGATGACCCTAATTGTACTACTAATGAAGTAGTGGTTTGTGATGCATTAAGATTATGTAATAAATTGAAATGCCTTCTCCATCAGCAGTTAGCACACCTAACAAATTCTATACTGCAGAAAATAACAAGTGCAGCCTTCATAACATCTATAGCATCTCAGCAATTACCAGCAGTAATGTTCTAAAATCCATACAAACAGAAAAACAGACACCACTTGTAGACTAATAAGTACTACAAACTTCATTCCAAAATTAATATTCGTCAATGACAGTCACCACAGTCCAAATATGTTACTATGAAACATCACTAATGTTAACTTTTAATAGCCTAATACCAAAGATTACACATCCAAAGTAAGACAAGTTAAAACCAGCATCATCGGCAATTGTATAGAATTTTAGTTCACAAAAAGTAGGGTCCATCCCACCAGCAATATCATGTTTACATATCCAATTGGGTATCCTAAACCAAACCTGAAGTAGCATCAAAACTAGTTTTTACATGATACTTACCCATATGTGCCTACAACCAAAATAAGTCTGAAAAAATAATGAGACAACACAATCTGCACTAAAATGTAAATTAGTTAATAATTCTTAGAATACTCATATCTTTCTGTTACCCTATCCCCAAAATATAAACAAAAATATAAATATCCACAACTAGTCAGTTATGTGGCTACCTAGTTTGCGTTACTGTCCTCGATAGTGGAACCTTGCGTTAGAGGCATTTCTTATATTCCTGAAGTAGTGTTCGAGTTTTTTTCTTCATTCCCCTTGCATTTCTTCTTGTACTTACTTCGCCTAGGTAAAACATGCATAATACAAACCTATGTAAAAACCCAAACTTAACTAATTAATTAACAGCCAAATTCATTGTTTATTTGGAATCTAGTATCTTCTCCTTCCCTTTTCTGGTCAGTGACTCTGCAGCAGTTGAAGCAACTTGGGAATTAAGTGGCTCTGCTGGTGGTCCCCTAATACTGATACTAGTTACAACTGCACTAGTGGTCATTGTGACCTTTAAACTTGAATTCCTTCTTCTTTGTTAAAACAGACAGGACAATGTCAAATTTCACAAACATCTTCAAGATTAAGAATTTCATTCAAAATTTTAGAACTGATTTTGGTTGTATCATGTAATTGACATTTACCTTGTTTGGCTTCGAGACTGTTGGATTCTTGCATCCCTTTTTGTTGTGGCCAGCAGCTTTGCAGTTAGCACACTTGTCTATAAACATTTTCGCTCATGTTTTGGTGTCGCCTTCCTCTCTAATTCTGGTTTTCTTTGATCGTCCCACTTTTTCGTGTAATTAGGCAGTAAAATTGCATCTCTAGGGGCATCATCCCATCTAGACATGTGAGGGACTGGGTGTATCATCGAAGAGTAAGTTCTGATGTAGGTTTCCTTCGACATTTCCAGATAAATATAATTAGTGTAATCAACTTCAGTTCCAGCATGAGCAACATAGTGGTGAATACACAAAACTGCGTGCGAACATGGTACTCCAGACAACTGCCATTCACGACAATCACATATAAATCTATCCAGATCCACCGTCCAGTTGAAATCCTAACTATTAACTTTATATTCTTTATTACCAGCATGGAAACAACTAAATTTTCGGCACTGATCAACTGCCTTTGTGAGTCTTCCCTTCACATAAGGTGTGAGGTTGCTTTCCCAATTGGTTGAACCCTTGAGGCATTTCTGTATTATGTGCATATTCTGTATGCGTACAAATTCAAATAACTGAAGGTAAAATTTATACCTTTGAGGCCTTAGCATTCGATTGTAGCTCTCGGAGCAATTGTTAGTGACATAGTCACACCTAACAGACTTGTCGTGTCGCCATCTCTATCAATCATCATACTCTAGTCTACCCAACCATGCATGCGTGTCTGGCTGAGAACCCCGTATTTCTTGCATAATTGACGAGTGTTCTACCTTAGTCCACACTTTTGCAGCTTGCCAGAGTTTGGATTTCAGCCAGTTGCTTCTATAAACCTTCCTCAGGTTGGCATCTAAATGCCTAACACAACTCCTGTGGATTAATAACCATTTAACTTGTTAAGAATAGTTAACAACTCATGATCAATAACACTCCTTAAACAAAATAGAAACATTCAACTAAAGAGTGAAAATATTACATACATATGTCCGAAGGACGAGAATACAACATCAAGGGTTGACATTATTCCTTTTGCCTGTTTGACATAAAACAAACTTTTCTACTGGGGGTATTTTCAGACTACACTGTAGATGCTGTAAAAACCATTGCCAGTTATCATTCTCCTCCAAGTCCACAATACTGGCAACAAATGGTAATACACCAATGTTCGCATTAAGAGTTACGTCGTTAGTAAGACACTTTCGTACGACCCCTTCAGGTGACAACCACCCACTCAAATAAAACTTCTACAGTATTCAAAAGTCTCGCCTTGGGCTGCAAAGAAGATATACATCTTGGAGAACTGTGGGGGGTCCCCAATTGACCTAACTAAAGCTGTGGACCCTAGGTTTGTCCTTTGAACCATTACACAATATTTTCTAAGAAAACTAAAATATTCAGAGTGTTCTACCCTCACTTTCCTTCTGAATCTTGTCATTACCTTATATAATGCCTCTCTTTTCACTGTCACTTTATAGTCACGTTGCAGAAGCGTAGCCAACGTGTCTATGTCAATGCTAGGGTAGCTCCTGATCAACTTCTCAAACTTTCTGGCAGTCCATTTTACCATCGCCTCGACATTGTTGACTACACTATTGCAAGTGTGATCCGAGTTGTATGTGGCCACCTTCATTATACCACCAAACACAACCTCCCTTGCTTTAATCCCTCATGGACATCCAATACCTTTGCACTTGTGGAAAATTCGAATGGATCATTGACAACCTTAACCAATTCAATACCTTCCTGAACTGCATAATCCCTCCCCCAGATGGTAAACGCTGTCAAATGCCTCCCCACACTAAACGAGATCGCTTGACCCTCTGTGAAGATGTAAGGGTCTCCACGTATTAACCTATTCAACTTTCTTTCCAATTCGGCATTTTCATCGTCACAATTATCACTGAAATCAGAGTCAGATTTACCTTCCTCAAATTCATCCCTTCCTTCCCACTGTTGAGGGTCTGGTTCATTTGCTTCTTCACCATCATTGTCCTTATCAGTATTTCCAGGTCCAAACCCATTAATATTAACAGTAGAAGGGTTGAAATCAGGTAACCCAATGTCAGAGTCATTGTCTTCTCCGAAATCAATACTGATTGAGTCCTCCATCCCATATGAATTCCCTTTAACAGCAGTTTCTCCCAGCATATCACGAACTGGATCTTGCGTTTTATCTCTAAACCATTCTTGATCATCATAATCATTGGTGTCAATGAATGAGTTGAAGAACACTGGGGAAAAAGGGTCAGATGTTGTGGCTTGTTGCTCGTCATTGAGGTCAGATGTGCCTGATCTCCCTTGAGGACTAATTTCACCCACAAATGGGTGAAACTATGGAGGCGTGTTACTTTGATTGGGTGTGTTTTTCTCGGTCTGAACACGTGGTCAGACTTCAATAGTATTAAGTGCATTAACTGAGGGCATTCCAATATGTGCATTAATTGCACACCTGACTTCTCTCGATCTCTGAATAGTAGTTACATTTTGAGTGCTACTTGGGCCTGGATTAGATCTTCTTATTGGGCCACAAACTAGGCTAATTACCATTTTAAACTCTAGACTAATTCTTAAGGAACCTGGTACTTTGAAGAACTATCCTAGGTAATGGCAATGGCAATGTCTATATTCTCTTCCGTTACTTGTGATGCAATGACAGAACTATTTTGGTTGAACCCAGTACACTCCTCATTTTTCTGAAGCCCTATCTTCATGTCTTCCTACTCTTTCTCTGTAGCAGTTGGTAATGGAATATGCTCCTGCTCTATTTCAACATGTGGATGATCAGTCAGCAAGTAGACAAGGACCTTGACAACCATTTCTTCGGCTTCCTTCTACCCTCCAGCATTGCGTTGTGCATGTCATTATCATCAAGCTTCAACACAAACTCCAGAGGCTTGTATTTTGCAAACACGGTCATATAACTCCACATGTCCAAAGTTAGGTACAAATCATCATCTGTTGTCATCTCCACGTCCCTTCCTTTCCAAGGTAGGAAGGCTCTGCAATCTACATCCACAGATACAATCCAATCCATCTGGGTGACTGACCTCAAAAACTCAAGCAGACAGACCCTATCCATATCTATTAACACTGATCATCGGTTTCCATTGTAGTTAACATAAACCTTAACTACATCAGTCTACTTACACCCAGTTCTAAAAATGTGATAGAAAATTGTAAGATGTTCACTCAGTGCCCAACTTTAACATAGACAAACCAATTAACAACAAATGCAGCCCTATTTATATATCTAATAGAAATAAGCAATACAAAATGGATCAAACACATAGCAATCTGGTAGCATTAATAGTGGTAACACCATTAAGGTTTATATATATCAATGTAATAGGTAACATGTAATACCCATATCAGAGCATTAGCAGTGACCCTAACTACACATATTTAACCAAACAATCTGTACAGTTTCAGAATCTTACCCTAACCGGTAACCTAGGTAAACAAATATACCCACGAACCATATACGCATCAACAAACCAATTATCCAAAAGCAAAGTGGTGTAAACACAATCAAACTCAAAGGACATAATAAATTAAATTCACATATGTAACACCTTAACCTACAAGACCGAATTTGTCAGGACTGAAGAACACAAAGAAATACAACAATAGCGACAGTGAACCTCAAGATAAACAAGCAAGGGAGTTACGTGACTTACAAGTCATCATCATCGCTTAGAGTGGCCATCAGTTCCATCCCCTTGATTTTATATGTAAAGCAGCACCGAAACCCTAATTGTATCACAAAGACGAGGTTGCAAACCTTCAAAGCTAAATAACTTCAAAATCAAAACCAAGAATATGGAGACATTGTAAGTACTTCTGATCTGTGGGTAGGACTCAAAAATGGAGGGAATATGAAGTTGGCCTTCTTGTAGTTCGAAATTGAGGACCACACTGAAAAACCCTTAAACCCATTCAACATTTTCACCTTTTTTATTCACTGGGTGACGTGGCTGCTTCAAGACGGCGCACTTTTTTATTATTTTTATTTTTTTAAAAAAATCATGTGCGAAATGACGAAAATACCCTCAGACATGAAAAGGGCAGGAGTTGACTAACGGTGGTGAACAGTATTATGGACGAAAATATCGAAAAAGAAGGTTTTTGGCCAAAAATCAAATAGAGGAGGTTTTTTTTTTTTTTTTTTTTTTTTTTTTTGGCTAACGCTAAACCCTTTGTGGTGTTTTGGGAATCTTCCTAAAATTAAACCTTGATGTAACACCCCATATTGAGATATGATTAAAAGGAATTGAATTGCTACCCATATCACGAATGTGCACATTGTTTTTCGAGAATTCAGAACTTGAGAACTTCAGAGACATACTGAAAAACGTAATAATAGTCTGTAGCATGATGCAAGCGAGGGTCTTTTGAGATATTCTTTATTTATTTATTTTTATAATTCGTAAGGGTATAAAGACCACAAAAAGTATTGGATGAAAACAAAGTTTACGAAAATTAATAACTTAACTCAAAATTTAAATACCCATCTAATTAATTTTATACTTCTAGTTGTGAAACTATCCGCAGTACTTAATTACCATGTAATTATTAATAATTGAATAAATTTATTTTGGTGGTACCAAATTGTACTAACTTGACTAAGTATCAAAAGACTGCCATATTAAAAAAATGAAACAAATAATTAAAAAATGACCTCACGAATCATGTGAAAGAAGTAGCAGGTGGAAAGATTGTGATTGTATTCTATACATATTCAAATATCTTTCTCTGGTGAACCAATTTTTTTTAAGGATTTTAAATCAAGCGGTCAATATTGTTTGTGGAGAAATGATGGTTGAATCTCGATCGTTGGATTAATGAAATTGGAGTCAAATGCAAAAAGGTAAAATTCAATTCAACCACTTTAGATTGAAAATTTTGGAAAGTAGAATGACAATGAGCCTCCAAAGTCACGGCCCATTTAAATATTCATTTGGGCCCACTTTTGTTTACTCACCGTCACCGACATGATTTTTTATTTTCACTTTCTTAAATTTTTTACTGTATATTGTACTTATTTTGATATTTTTATTTTTACGATACATATGTAGTGGATTAGGGTTTGATTTTTTGAAGTGAAATAAGAATTAAATTTTGTTTAAATAATTTTTATTTTATATTTTTTTGATAAAAATAAAAATTATTGTAAATAAATATTATTATAAGTTTAAATTTTATTGAATTTATTTTAAAAATCTATAAATAATAAATTTAGATTAGTTATTATATATTTTTAATGTTACTTGATCCGTTATTTTTTTTAATATTTTATTTATTTAAAATTTTATTTAAAAAAATTAAATTTAATATATTTAATATATTATTTCTTTAACTTTATTAAAAACAGTTTTTCTCATATTACACCATTAAAACAGTTTTTTTCACATTACATAATTATTGAAAATAATAATTAAATATTTTTTAATGTATATTATACATATATTCTATATTAAGTATGTTTCATAAGTTGAGTATAAATATACATGGATAATTAAGTTTTAAATTTGAATTATATTATTAGCAAATGTGATTTAATTTAATTGGAGTTATCAAAGTTGTTATAAATTTATTAGATGTGATTCGATTTTTGGATAATTTTCTTCTTAACGGTTGAGTTTTAATTTATTTCTAAATTTCTGATATAATTAACTTTATTAAGTTAGAGATTTTTTTTAACTAATTAAAATACAAACTTAAGTTAAGTGTAAATATATTATAATTGGTTTCACATCATTTTTTAAATATTAAAACTATTCAGAATTCGTTCTATATAATTAATTTCGAATAATGATAATAAATAGTTAATAGTTTTGATGATAACAATTATTTCAAACATATTTATTTATAAATTTTACGAATTTTATTATTTTTTTCCTTTAAAATATTATTCTTAGACTTTGAATTTGAATCTTATTTCATTTTTTTTATTAAAAAAAAATATTACCTAATGTTTGAATTTAATACAAGTTAAAGTGTAATAAATGAAATTATGTAAAAGATGAGGTGAGGGATGTAGATAAGTAAAAGTCAGAGGTGTCGGTGTAAATAAGTCAAACTTTCTATATACGTTTGATTTACAAAGTCAACGTATGAAATGGACACAAGTATATCTATCAAGTACTATTACAAATACATCCAACACTTTTACTTTATTACCTTTTAAAGCATTATTTTCCACTTTCTTGGTTTTAAAGACAAGACAACATGATAAGCTTGAGAAATTAAAGTGGCTTTTTTACGTGGGTTGATTATGATTTGCTTCCTATTTTTGTTTCTAGAAAGTTGAGAATGGTTTTAATAAAATGATTGAAAGGGTTACTTCTTTGAATGATATTAATTATTATAATAAATATCTTACCTCTTTAATAATTAAATTTAGTTTGATTTGATAATGTGTTTGATATCATTGAATAGAGTTATGAGGCAATTGATTTGCTAAATTGAGATATTGTAATTTAAGAATATTTATTTCATGCTATTCTTTTAAAAGGAATTGGTGGCACTAAGTGTATGTTTGGCAACATCTGATTACATTAGATGTTGAGTTAGCTGTTGAAGTAGCGATTAGCTGTTAGCTGTTAAATTAGATGTTGAAGTAGCAATTCGGCATGAGTGTTTGGTAATAACAATTAGATGTTGAAGTAGCTGTTAAATGTAAAATTATGTAGACAATACAATATATTATTTTTATCTTACAATATAATTTATTAGTGTTAGTATTCATTTTTAAACAATTTTTTCTTTCAATATTTTTAATTTAAAACCAATCATCCTTTAATTATCAACTAATTAAAAAATAAATAAAATATAGACTAACTAAAAAAGTTATTTAATTTTTTTTAATTATATTTAATAAATAAAAACTATTAAAATTAACTAATTTAGTAAAAAAAGAAGCTTTTAATATTATTAAGGGTAGTTTAGTAATACTTATAAATTGATAAGAGTAAAATGGGAGCTTTTTGATTAGCGATTCGTGGACAGCTACTTGAAGTAGCGTTCTGGAAATAGCTAATTGAAAATCTAATTGCTAATCAAAAAGCTTCTCCCAAACGGTTAAATTGTCAAATCGCTAATGAAAAATCTAATCGCTACTTAAAAATTTGTCTACCAAACACACATTAAAGTTGTGGTTTCATCTAACTTAAATATAAAGCATGTTTTGTAATTTTGTATATCATTAAGTTATAAGTTGAGTAACTTTTTAATGTAAATTTATAATTTATAAATATTATGTAGGGGGAGAAATTATGTTCACATTTATTAAATCATGTTAAATTATATATAAAAAACTTTTATGATATGTTTGGTATAATAAATATAAGTGTTTTTAGTGATAGCGGTTAAAAGAGTAGTAAATTATGTCTCGTTTAAAGATATAAGTTGCATTTGAAAAGTAGGGAACATGAGTAGTGATGTGATAAAAATAAGTTCGGCTATAACAGTTGAAAATAACAGTTAGAGGTTGAAAAAAATGCTATTTAAATTTGTTTTTTTTTTTTTTTTTATATAGACAGTTGTTTAAATAGCTTGAAATAAAAAAAATATTTTTATATTAAATATTAATAAATATAAATTAAATAATTATTTATTATTTATTTATAATTTTATTCTAATCATTATTTTGAACCGCTATCACTGCCACTGAACAATTATGATAACCGTTATTTTCACCACAGCTTCAAATCGTTAACCACTCTAAAGATTTAAATAGCTAGTTTAACTAAAGCTGAACATAATTATAATATATTATAATGTTTAAACCGCAAGTTTAATTGAAGCTGAATTATAATCTATTAATATGATAGTAAATTCATGAATTTTTATTATATAACAATATAAATGAAAAAAATCTGCTGTCTTCAAATTTAAATAGTTTGACTTAATTTGAATAATTACTTAAAATGAAGAGATATGATTGGTTGGGCTTGTAAATGGCGTGGTAGACTAAAAGTATGATAAAATTTTGGCATAAGGGTCTGAGAAGCTCCCAAACTTGACCTTAACTTTCCATGTAGCCCTTCAACTATACGATGGGTCAAATAAGTCCCTCAACTATGATTTAAAGAGTCAAATAAGCCCTTGAAACCACTTCCCTAGTCGAATCCAAGCGCGTGTTGTACAATCTCGGTCCAATAGACTCTAAGTCAGATATATTAAACATATTGGATTGCCACGTAGATGCCATATCAAACAATTTACAAACGACGTTAGATTACCATCATTAGAATTTTAGAAGTTCAAATGCACCATTAACCTTTATTCAGGTGAGATTCATCGACTAATTGTCTCACACCTTCTCTGGCAAATAATCGACTTGGTTTCAATAGGGACTGACCGGATTTTGTCTGCGTCGGCTTTACAATCACCGACAGAAGATCCAACACAGTAGTTGTTGTAGTCTGGGTTTGTTCGTCGCTTTTTTTAGGGTTCAAACGGCGAGGTCACCATTTTGTCGCAAAAGAGATTTCAACATTGTAGGGGGTGAGGTAACATATTTCAACATTGACAAGGATTTATACAGAGATATAACAAAAGTGATCAGTCACATCTACATCTTCAATAGACAAAGTGAAGAGGGTTAAGTCTGTCAAAACACACCCTCAACCTCCTATAGGATCTGCAACTCAAACAAAAAATGGTGGCACATCTAGAACTTCAACCCCAAAACCTCCTAGAACAACAAAATCCAGAAATGATTCTAGTGTCATTCCTCCATCATCATCTAATACAGTAAGCTCTGTGGACTTCGAACAACAGTAACAACAAAATCAAACCTTCAATAAAGGAAGAGGTAGAGGAAGGTATATGAAAACTTAATCCGCAAATTATTTTTAACAAACGGGTAACAGACGTTAAACGTCCAGATGTGCATAGAAATAAGTCAAACGCACTTTGAAAATAAAATTTGCAATCTCAGCTTCCGTATCAGCTTCAGGAACTTTTTGACCCTTTAAATCATAGTTAAGAGGCTTATTTATGATCCATCACATAGTTAAGGGGTTACATTAAAAGTTAAGGTCAAGTTTGGGGGCTTCTCAGGCCTTATGCCTAATTTTTTTTTCTTGGTGGAGTTTGAACTCAAAGTATCAAAGGATTTTGAACTCGACATATTTTACCGGTCCAGTTTAACGGTACTCCAATTTGACTCGATTCACCGAAATTTCCAATATCATATAGTATTTTTTTAAAGTTAATTTTATTCACATTTCGTTTAGTATAGGTAGATATTGAAATTGTGAATATATTATTATTTAAAAAAATCATTTATTTATTATTTATTATTTTAAGAGATGTAAATGTAATTTAATTTTAGAATATATTTTAAGAAATGAGAGATTTAAGAAGTTACCACAGTGAAAAAAATAATTATTACAAACAAGGAAACATAAATCCAGAATTCCTCCATAACTCCTCCAAATAATTTCACAATATTCCAATATAAAACCAAAAAGACACTGTTTTCTTCTGACAAAGACTCAACTCCTGCTCTCTCTGCTCAACTCAAACCGTGGCTTTATATGCTCAGATCAACTCAGCAAACCTTCCCCAAACGCCTCCAACAATTTCACCTTCTCATTCCTTCTCTCAAACCTATCTCCATCTCCAATTCATCTATCTGCTCTGTTTCATCATCAACCTTTGTCAACTAGCTTCAATCTTTCATCAGATTTTATCCATTTTTTGAGCTGCTGGGTTGTCTAGAAACTGGATTTTACCATCTGGGGTGTTGTTGATTTTTGAGTTGAGTGGTAAAGGTTGTGCCTTTTTGATGAATTTGGGATCTGTTGGTTAATGGGGATGTTGTGATGATTTTGTTTCTTTGGCTTGGTGTTTAGAAAGGAGATTGATTTGGTTTTGTGGGGTTGGTGTTAGATGGTTGTTTGGTTTGTGGTTTTGTGATTGAGGTTAGTAGGTGGGAAATTATGGGATCTGCTAATGAGTTCTTTGATTCTACTCAGTTTAGTTTAGACCCTAAGTGGATTGTTGATCCTAAGCAGCTTTTTGTTGGGCCTAAAATTGGAGAAGGAGCTCATGCAAAAGTATATGAGGGAAAGTATGTGAAATTTGTAAATTTGTTCTTGATTTGAGTTCTTTATATTCATTTATTGGATGGAAAATTGGATTATTTTGTTTTTGGAGTGAATTTGAATGGAGTTGTTGACTTTTTGTTGTTTATGGTGTGTTTGTTGAGGGGTATGATGTCTTTGATTGTTTGACTTATGAATAGTTTATGGTGTTTTTAGGTATAAGAATCAAAATGTTGCTATCAAAATTGTTCATAGAGGAGAAAACCCTGAAGAGATTGCTAAACGAGATGGGCGATTTGCAAGAGAGGTTGCTATGCTGTCTAGAGTACAACATAAGAATCTTGTCAAGGTTGGGATTTAGAATATGTGTAATTGGTTGCTTAAAATTGTATTTTTGTGATTTAAAAGTTGCTATTGCTTTAGTTTGTTTGAGTTTTAATTGAACTATATGCTCAATGTGGATGTCTGTGTATTGCCAGTTCATTGGTGCTTGTAGGGAACCTGTCATGGTGATTGTAACTGAGCTTCTATTGGGTGGATCATTGCGTAAATACCTGTTGAACACGAGACCAAAGTCCTTGGATAGTCGTGTGGCGATTGGTTTTGCCCTTGATATTGCCCGTGCAATGGAGTGTTTACATTCGCATGGGATCATTCACCGTGACCTGAAACCTGGTATGATTTCATTACCATATTTAGTGATGAACTTAAAGATGAATCGATAGGTTTAAGTAGTTATGTGGTAGGTTTGAATTGGGTAGTCAAATAGTAGTTTAGGATTGAGCTTTACCAAGACATAACTTTCATTTTTTAAAATCTATGTTTTTCCATGGTTGGTCTGGTTTGGTGTCATTTTGTCTTTCACACCAAGTGCTTCGTAGAAGTTGCTACAGTGAACATATTATGACTATAGCGGAATGCTGATGGCATTTTATTCTGTTACTTTTCAGAGAACCTGATACTGACTGCGGACCACAAAACAGTCAAACTTGCAGATTTCGGTTTAGCCAGAGAAGAGTCTGTAACTGAGATGATGACTGCTGAAACAGGCACATACCGTTGGATGGCTCCGGAGGTTCATTGAAAATTTATTAGATATTGAATAATTGTTATGTGTAATTGATTTTCTGTATAGAATACTGATTGTTTACTATCATTAACAGCTTTACAGCACGGTCACATTAAGACGTGGAGAGAAAAAGCATTACAATCACAAGGTAGATGCTTACAGCTTCGGAATCGTGTTATGGGAGCTTATCCACAACAAGTTGCCTTTTGAAGGCATGTCGAACTTACAAGCAGCATATGCTGCAGCTTTTAAGGTAACCATATTTATGATTAGGATAAGGTTCGTTTAAAAATCGAAATGTAGCGCATGTTGGCTTTAAAACAAATTGGCTGTATCTATTCAATTGAATAAGCCCCATGCTTGTACTTATCACTAACTATAAAGGATAGGTTGAGTGGATGAATTTTCCGTCCGACAGCTGTCTAGTTTCGCTGGAGGACAATGACATAAATAGAGTAGAGATATCTTATCACTTCTTATCTATCCATGTCTTGTTTTAGCTCGGTTATCACTTCATTTGGCTTGGCATGACAATACTAACAAAGTCCTTTATTGCTGCAGAATGTGAGGCCCAGCGCCGAGGATCTCCCACCGGATTTGGCCTTGATAGTTACATCATGTTGGAAAGAAGATCCAAATGCGAGACCAAACTTCACTCAAATCATTCAAATGCTCCTACACTACCTCTCTACAATATCCCCACCAGAGCCTGTTGTACCAATCCGAACATTTTCTTCAGAGAACGCGGTCTACCCACCAGAATCTCCAGGCACAAGCTCGTTAATGTCAGCTAGAGATGACGCAGCAGGACCAGCACCAAATTCGTCATCAAATGTCGAAGACAACAACAATAAGCCTAGAGGTTTCTTCTTCTGCTTTAACCAATGTTACTGATATATATATGCTTATATAAATGCTCTCTTTAGGGGACCTCCCCTTATTTTACTGTAGGAAGATCAATAAACAATATAACCACAAAAAATGTTACATAATGCAATGCTTATATAAGAAAAATGCCAATCAGTTCTCTTTTGTAGTCTCTCTGTTTGCCTTCATTGATTTTGATTTCGGATTTTGCCGATGTGTGGTTGATATTTTACTGTGAAGAAGCTGGTTGCTGATGAGAAAATTGTGTGTAGAAAAGGTTAAGAAGTGTTTTGAATG
Organism: Cardiospermum halicacabum; assembly: GCA_031304145.1. Classification (NCBI taxonomy): domain Eukaryota; kingdom Viridiplantae; phylum Streptophyta; class Magnoliopsida; order Sapindales; family Sapindaceae; genus Cardiospermum; species Cardiospermum halicacabum. The sequence continues at coordinate 2,650,224 of CM062398.1, forward strand.
TGATGGCATATTAGACAGGAACAGGACCACTAGATTTGGCTGCATGTTAACATCAGTTTAAAAGGTGTTAATGTTTCAACCTCTATAAGGTTGTCTAAAGCATTGACAAATTAAGACAAAACCTTTGATTACTTTAAATGTGAAAAGTGAGTCTCTATTCCTAGAATTAGTCTTAATTTGATCTGTTTAGATTCTTAATTCTTGAAATTTTCGGTATACAGTTAATTAAAGAAAAAAAATAAAAAGATAGAGAATAAACAAAAATAACACAAGTCAAGGGGTAAATTCAGAATTGTTCACTGAGGTCGGTAATGACACCACGACAAAACAAAGGCCTTTTTCAAAGTCTAATTAGCCGCGTAATGATAATGATAATTTACAGTTAATCAGTATCATCAACCAACGTTAACATGACTGAAACGTTGTCGTATTACTATTGTACACACATTGGTCAATCGACAAATTGCCGTGGATAAAATGGGAAAATTAACACAACAGTTTCCATAATAAGCTTGGAGGGCACGAAAGTGTCACTGTCCCTACCACTTCCAGAAACCAGTGTTTTTACAAAAATACCCTCAACTCGATTTTCAAAGTTGTCAAAAATTAGGTTCGGGTTAGAAGCCACAGCCTCGGACTTAGGTTCAGTCAACCTCTTGACTCTACATATACTTAATTTTTTCCCCTCAATTTTAATCTATTTATTATAAATATTTATCTAAACAAAACAAATCCAATTAAATTAATATAAATAAATAAAAATATATTATATTCATCAATAATAAATTAAAATTTGAAAAATTTAAATTTTAATTATTATAATAATAAATTTAATTTTAATTATATTTTTTTTAATAAAATACTATAAATAAATCACTACAGAATAATTATTTCATCATAATAAAATAAATTTAAAATTTTTACTATACATAGCATTATTATGTATTATTATATATTTATTTTGAGCAAAATATAATTATATACATATTAGTTTAATTTTAAAAAATTATTTAATTCTTTTAAATATTAAATATTTTTAAATCCAATTTGAAAAAAAATAATGATGAAAACATTTATTTAATTTTGATATAAATATAAATGCAATCGAAATCTCTCATCAAAACCGAAGCAAAGGCTCGGACTCTGACCTCCGCCAACGGCTCCAAACCATAGTAGAAATTTCCCGCTCAGTTCTCCAGAGAGGGAGCTGAGTTAACTTAGCCAAGTAGACAAACATTGCCTATATAAACACATCAATACAGACATTAATCGTTCTCTCTCCACAAAGCACTTGACTGAAAATTATGTCCAGGTGAGATCAAGTTCATTATAGTATCTTTAACTTATTCTTATCTCCTCTTGAAATGAAAAAGAAAAACTGGTTTTCTGGGGTGGTTGATTTTAATGGAGATTGTTCGGAAGGTGGGTTTGGTTTATAGGAGAGAAAAATGATTATAGTTTGTGAATGAGACCATCTAGTAAATACTGAGGTTCAAAGTTTGGATTTTTAAGTGGAAGTTGAATAGATATCTAAAGACTGTGATTGTTTTTAGGTTTCGTTATCTGGAAATTGGGATTTTTAGTTGTTGATAGTTTTACAAGCTGGTGGTTTAGTGTTTTGAGCTGATATGTGATTGTGTTAGCTAATCTAGCTGTAGTGTTTGATTTGTGAGTGACTCATAATTAGCTTGATTTTGCACATGTTACTATGAGATACATTGTTTAACATTTTGTTGTTAGCATACTTATGAGAAGCTTATGTTTTTTGTAGGACTTGGCTTGTGAATAGTAGAGCATTAGCAAAGAAAGTGAAACATGCTTCTCCATCTTCTGATCAACAAATCAAAGACTTTGGGGCTAATCGCGAGTGCCCGAATTGCCATTATGTGATTGATAACAGTGATGTAAGTTTTATACCATTTGTGAATATCTCTTGTTAGTTTGTACATTTGTTTCCGGTCTCTTATGCAGCTTCTCTTTTTACAGGTTTCGCTAGATTGGCCTGGCTTGCCTGCTGGTGTAAAGTTTGATCCATCTGATGTAGAGCTCATTGAGCATTTAGAAGCTAAATGTGGAGTTGGAAACTCAGAGCCTCATATGTTTATTGATGAGTTCATTCCTACACTTGAAGTGGATCAAGGAATTTGCTATACTCATCCAGAAAATCTTCCGGGTTAGATATCTTTATCTCTGTCAATATCTTATAGTAAAGACCTATTATTGAAACATGTATGTTAGATTCAACAACCCTTAAACATAAACTCCATTGATTAAATTAGTTAACATACTTGCTTAGGGTCATTTATGTCAATTAGTTAGTTTTTGGTTGATCTTTGGTGCTATTTAGCTGTAGACTTGAGCTTAATATGACACTATAAGGAGTACAGTTCTTATTTAGGTCATTGTATCTAAATTTATTGTTTTCCAGGAGCTAAAAGAGATGGAAACAGTATTCATTTCTTTCACAAAACAATGAATGCCTATGCTACTGGACAAAGGAAGCGCCGCAAGATTCAGACTCAAAATAGTTCGAATGGGGAGCATGTTCGCTGGCATAAAACTGGAAAGACTAAATCTGTGTCTGAAAATGGAGTTCAAAAGGGCTGTAAGAAAATCATGGTTCTTTACCAAAGCTCGAAGAAGGGTTCCAAGGCAGATAAATCCAATTGGGTGATGCATCAGTACCACCTGGGGACTGATGATGATGAAAAGGAAGATGAGTATGTGGTCTCCAAGATTTTCTATCAACAGGAAAAGCAGAATGGTAGATGGGATGATTGTTCCATCCGTCAGGAGCCTGGTAACTCGACCACTCCTCGAACTAGTCCAAGGACGCCCAAAACTAACCCTCCTAATCCTCCTCGGACAGGGGATTCTGTAAAGGACTTTGACAACAATACACCTGAATCATATGCCCAGGTAACTAGCCTCTCCTTTATGCTATGATATGAGCAACTGCATAATTCAATCTGTTCATTAAGAAAGTTCAATTCTGTTGTTTAGGAACCAATGGAACTTGGAGAAACATCAAATGCAACTGCTCTTGGAGATCAGGTTGACGATCATCTGGACTATTTCGTCTGCTTGGCAGGAGAATCTCAGGCCATGGAGAAGGCTGATTTAGACAACATTGATTATTCTTTGCTATGCAATGAGAAGATCACTTCTTCTGCTATCAATAATGTAGCAAGCACCAGCTTGGCGAACAATGTTACTAGCACAAGAGCGATGAACAACATTGCCTCCTGTGGAATCTCAGACCTGGAGAACCTAGAATTTGATACCCCACCAGATTTTCCTCTTCCTGTAAGTATACATTCTTCTATCCACCAATGTCAATCAACAATTATAACTTACAAAACAATGTAAATGCTTATCTTCTACTTCTATCATACAGGACTTGTCTTTGGTTGGTTCTCAGGAAAGCATACTTGACTGGTTAGACCGGATTTGACACACACATATCATCTTGAAACCATTTTCCAGACAATGAAATTTCCCAAAGTTCTGTTTGTTGCAGTCCTACCATCTGACTCAACATATACTAATTCTTCAGCGGTGAAGAGAATCAAATTGATGGTTTTTAAGAGAAAAGTAGATCTTTTGCTGTGAACTTTGAGCTCTATAAGCACACAAGGGTGTGAAGTAGTAGCTGAGCTTTCCGGTACCTGAGTATATCGCCTGAGTTTGTGAAAGCAGATAAAGCCAGCCATCGGTTTTTGGTGATATGTAGCACAACTTTTGTGTTGCATGTCAATGCACCATTGAGGTGCTTCTAGGGGGTTCAAGTTCTGTGTTAATTTGGTCTGTGATTTGTGTTTAGCTAATATCAAATATTAAGTTCCTGCTTGTTGGCTTGAACTGTAGAGTATTCGATGAACATATGAAGATGTAGTCTACTGGAGTAAATACATGAATCGCAAACATTTTCTTCTCATTTTCGTGCTATATTTCTTTCTAGTCACTTAAAGCTTGTAGACAGTGTGGCTTGTTTTGGAGAAGAAAGTAGGGCGTCTTTCCGGGGCATGGAAGTTTTCTCTGTGCCTAAAAGTCCATCTATACAAACAAACAAATCTTTCTCACTTTAAATTAATTAACTAAATTATTAAATAAAATAAATCTGGAGTGTTGATAAATTAAAATAAATAAAAAAATAAAAATAAAATTAATAGGCGCAAATCTTTCTAATAATAAATTGATTTTCTATTTCAAGTAAAATTTTAATTATAAAATAAAAAAAAATTAAACACAATTACATTATATTATACTTTAATCTATTAAAAAAATAAATCGCTATTATATAAATTTCATTAGCTCTGTACTTTTTCTACAAGTTAATCTTGTTTTTGATTTTTTTGGATGCATTTTCGGACGATATTTTCTAATTTATTTTGAAAAATATACTTTGAAGATAGACTCAAATTGAGTTTGGTCGGAATCGGCAACAATTGTTTAAAAAAGTTCAAGTCAAAGAGCACACAGAACACATTGCATGTATTTCGACAAACCTGATACTAAATTTAAGCTATACGACCCATCTACGCAACGTACTCAGGTTGTAAAAGAATAAAAAAAAAACAAAAAGGACTCTATCTTTTTCCCTTATATATCCCGGATATAATGTATGAGGTGGTTGGATTCTTTCCTCTAAAGAAGTTCACGCAAATTATATATAGTACTATATTTTTCTCCGTAAAACCGGCTTATTAAATTTTCAAAATTGAGAGTTGACGAAGAATCCAACTAACTAGAATCGTTTTGGATTCAAATACAGACGCTCCATCTCGGATTATAGTTTATTATCTGCTCAAACTACTGTTAAATCCTGTCGTGTCGGAAAAAATCAACATTGGAACATATTTATAATTGGAGATGATGAGTACGAGAGGGAGGAGAGTTCGATCTATTGGATTTAATATTTAGAGATGAAGTTTTCTATTGTTTTTTCATAGGTGGAAACTTAGGTCAATCCGATAATGGTTCTATTTGGACATGGTTTCCTAATGTTGGTAACTTTTCGTAGGCCTATATACTTTAGAAAAGGACCGTTATTACTAGCAATTCCATCTTATTGGAAAACAAAAACATATGATGGGATAAAATTTTCTCGTTGCAGTTTCATTTATTTTGAAAATCTTGTAATGTAGTTTTTTACGATAATAATATGATGAAAGAATGTTGGATCCAACCTCCTAAACTAAATTTCGGTTAAATATTTAGAGCATCTCCAGTGGTATGTCTATTTACAATTTATCCATAAAGCATCTCCAATGGTATGTCTATTTATAACTTGTCCACGACCACATCAGCAACATGGACAATATTTTTTAAAATAGAGCTCCAACGGTACCGTCTATTTTGAATGTTCAGCAGACATGACAAAATTTAAAATAGACATCATCCATCGGATTCAGACTTTCTATTTTAGAAGGTCAAGTAGACACGCTGACTCAGCCTTTTTATATTACTTTATTATATTTTTAATGTGTTTCAAATTCTTTTTGTTACTATAAGAGAGTTTAATTTTAATTAGATTTCTATTAAAATAAAAAAAGAAAAGAAAAGTGATAGACGATGACCGTCGTATGACTATTTTTAAATTACACTGTTTATTTGTAAAAATTTTACCACATAATTGTAGTGGTCGCAATAAATGAGACTGAAAACTTGGAAGATCATATTTCAGACCATCCCCACGTAAGGACACCCGAGGTCAAGGTTGATCCCAAAGCCTCTCAAAGAATATGGTCGAAGTTATTTCGATCGCATGGAAGCAGTTAACATGGGCCCAAACATGAAGCATTCTTCAATAATAGGCCCACGAAACGTTCTTCGACTGAGCAACCTAGCAGACCTCAAAGGACCTTCAACTGAAGACCTCAACGAACGAAAGGTATATACTCTAAGAAAACCTGGACGTTCTCGAAAGAAGAAAACTCGATAACCAAACACTATTCTATACAGACATTTTTGACCGTTTATAACCCTTTGATTAGGTGATAAATTATTTGGAAAAGAAAATTATTCAAATCCCAATAAATTCGGGAATAATCAGTCAAATATAGGTAAAATCGGAAATAATCAATTTAATTCTAATTAATCTAGAAAATATAAATAACAATTCTAATCAAACTATGATTACAAGTAGATATTTTTCTCCCCTAAATCTCTATAAATACAGTTTACAACATACTAAAAGGGGATTCGGAAATCTATTATAAAAAAGTTGTCAAAATCTTCTCAAAATTTAGATCTTCGAGATCTCACAAAATAAAGAAGAGAGTCTTATTAATAGACTTTCTGACTGTGGTTTTTCTCGACCACCACAGTTTGGCGCCCACCGTGGGGCTCTTGAAGATCTTAACAAAGTTAACGTAGAAAATTTCTCTCTATTTGATCTTAGTCGACGTCGGATCATCACCGCTGAACCCTAACTTACTAATCTAGCGTTACAATAAAACCTCAATCTTTAATGCTTATGAACTCGAATCAATTTATCAAGTAGGAAATTTGTTATCAGATATGACTTATGGTTGATTATTTTACTTTTATCTGTTAGTATTCCTCTATTGAATCAGTATTTGAAGAAAAATGATTTGTTTGATAATGGTGTAAATTCTATTGTTTCGGGTCTACGACTTTAGCTAATGATGTGCTTATGAAGGAGGGACTTGCATCTCCATTTGCTAATAAGCTTTATAGTGTTCAACTTGATTGAATGAAATATTATATCAATTTGCTTAGTTCAGAGATGAGTTTGGAAAAAATTGAGAAATCTCTCTTCATGGTTGGAGAGACAGAAATAACGACTTCAACTATGCACTAGTGATGCAGTGTTAGTCCATTGATGATGTCAAAACTAATTTATTACCCGAAGTTATTCAATCCATCAAAGGCTTTGTGAAGAGAGTTATAGGATATGGAGCCAAATGAATGATCGTTTTAGGAAATTTTCCATTTAGGAGTGCTCCAAATTGTTTGGGTATATATTCATATGCGTACGAAGAACTTAGTTCTCTAAAATTTCTCAATGATTTTTCAATGTATTACAATGATCTTCTTTTTTGTTCTCAAGTATAATATATTGAAAAACCATGCCCTGATTTTGAATCGACTTGATTACGAGAATTCTTATCAATTCAAGCAAAAACAAGTTTATGAGTGTCACGAAATTGCGGAAATAGCTTCTAGTATCTCATCAAACACCTGCTTCTCGATTCCTATTCATAAATTCAGAGATGAGATATTTGATGATCGAAAAAATGATTGAAAAATAATTATATTTGGAGAAATTACAGCGACTGGATCAATCGCAGTGGTTTAGTATGGAAAGGATAATCGTAAAATGGTACTCCATTAGGGTTTCTCCTCTTCCAGGGTTTAAATTGGGTAACAAAACCCGTTCTGATGAAAACCTTAGCTAAGGAGATATACGAGAATAAAAATCAAGTTGTTGAGATAGACATGGCAAGTTGTGCAGATGAAGAATCAATTTTCGCCAACAAAGTTATGTAGTGTTGTAGTGTTTTGTAATGCTAAGATGATTGATCCATGTTTGATGAAGAAGCAGTCTAATAAGGTGTCCAAGGAATGATTTGGATAATAGTTTGGTGATTTTGAAAACTAATGGAGATGGAGATGATGAAACAAGATGGATCAGAATAGTCGATAGTAAGATAGAAAGTGTGAAAGACTAGGGGAGTTGCAGAGATGGATGGATAGATGAGAGTCGGTGAACCACTCATCAATTTGTGCAAATTTTTAATCGTTGTCAAAAGTTTTAGAACCACTAAAACCATCTTTGACATCGAATAAAGGCAGACTTCGCTCTGATACCAATTGATGAAGTAGCAGAAAATTTGTATCGTAATTGAAGCGAAAAGAATAAATAACTTAAGTTTAAAACCTAGAGTGTATTTATGAGTTGAATACGAACTGAATTGAATCATCTATACTCATTACAATTGAAAATATCAACTGAGTTGAACTAATTCTAAAACAATTTAGAAATCTAACAATTTAAAAGCAAATAGAAACAAACAAAAAAATTTAAAAATATATATATAATTCAATAAAAATACAAGATAAACTCTAATACTATTAATAAAACAAAAATCATAATTATAAATAAAATAACAATCCTAATTATTTTTAAAATAGCAATCTCACCTTAGTAAGAATTATTTTACACCACTAAATAAAAAAAAAAACATGTAAATTATCAATTTATCACCTTTTCTAACTTCCAGTAAAGGATGAGTTCCAGGAAGAGAACAATTATTATCCGCAATTTTTCAGTTGCTCATTTAAATTAATTTTTCTTCTTTTATATCTATGACCTGCGTGGTTTTATCTCTTAGAAACCATTACACACGTATAAATAACAAAGTCATTTTAATAACTCAAACAACAGACCATAGTTAGATCATAAAACTAAAAGATTTTAAAAGTTATTAAATTTCATTATTTTTATATATTAGTAACATATATTTATAATTAATAATATTTTAAAAGGGATATTCAAAAAAAAAAACCCACTTTTTTGAAAGTTTAAATTTAAGCCCTTTATTTTGCTAAGAATTTTAAAACAATCCCCAAACTGTTATTTTAGTGATTTCCGTACGGTAGACGTTTAGGATGTTGGACGGTATGGACTAGAATGTAATTTGATGGAGGTAACATTTTCAAATTTTATAAAAGTGCGGAGTTGTTAGTAATTTATCGTACCGGGTCTTATCAAGCCAAATATTTAACTTGTTGGATAGGAGAAATGCCGATAGGTACCCCACTTTTTAAAAAGTTATTGTCTATTGCCTACACACACTACCTTCGCAAGTAGTCTCATTTGCACTCTAACTAAATTCTCTGTAACTTCTCACCAAACGATAAGCTTCCACACCGACCAACTGCCATCGACATCCGTTATCGTCTCACGTTCTTGGTAACTGGTGTAGGCTTCGATTGTGGCGAATGTGTATTGTGATTTTACAGGCAAATAGAGTCGTCGTTCCAGACACATTTATAATAAATGAGTGGTTTTGGCTTAGTATTTCTATTTTCCCGTATTCTCTCTACTTTGTTTGTCTTGGAATGTCTTTCTTCTGGGGTTTTTGCATATCCATCAATATTTTATCTGTTTATTTTACTTCTTCTTTTTCGTTTGAGTAGTTGTCTGAGTAGTCCTAGTTTTGTCAAATGTTCATTTTTTTTTTTTTGTGTTGAAGGTTGGACTCTGAGCTGTATGACTGTTTTAATTGCTCTCTTCGACATTTGATGAATATCTGATATGAACTATCTAGCTCTAATAGTTTTATTGCACTTTGTCTCGAGTGTTTTTGCTTGATAGTAGGAGTTGTTGTAACCCATGTATGGTTCATATAGTAACTACGATTTACAAACTCTTTTATCAATATGATTTATTTATGTGTTTTCTGATTTCTATAACATGTGAATTTGGTGTTGATTAAAAAATAGTATAAATTAGGTATTTGGTTACCGTATATGTAACTTTGTAGGTTTGTTCAGTGATTTCTCATTTATGTTGTTAGAATGTGCAGGTTATTGAAATTTGACCTAATATTCGCTTTTCAAAAGTAAGAGATTTTCCATTTGTACTGAACCATTGTAAGGACATTTGATTTAGAGGTCTACTTAGGCTTGGTTATGAGATACTTAATGTTCTAAATTAGAAACCTTGCTACCAGTACCAATGTAGTATGATGATTACTTTTTTGTTGGGAAGACTATCTAACGTATTATTGTTATAGTGGATATATTAAAAACAAAGGTTATTAGTATCATGCTTAATCACACTTATAAGTTGTTCTGTTTCCTAATCTATATATTATTGTAGGAAAGTGTCTATTTGTATGTAGATGTATAGGCTAAGTCGTAATGCCTATGAGTTGTTCTGGATACTCATACAAAGAAATATTATATTCTAGCATCATATTGGCCACTGACTTTACTTTCATTAAGCAGTATATTCCTTAAACAACATTAAATAGTTTTCAAAACACAACAACACATACAAAGACCATGAAATTGACAGTAAAAAATTGATGCCTGCAACTTGTATTTTTATTGTCTACGTCCATCACTACTCTTAGATTTATACATTCGTCAAACTGTCTCATGCATCCGTGTAATACATCTTTGTTGATCTCTTTCTAATAAGTAACCCATAAGCTGAAGTAGTTGCATGCTTTACAATAGAAGTATACTCTGTTTTGATTTTCCTTTGACTCTAAAATTTTAATCGAGGCTCACTTTTGACAATAGCAATGTTTTTTTTTTTTTTGTTAAACCTAACAATGCCTCCATTTAGATTGTTTTGAAACATACTGTATCTCTTGTTGAAGCTGTTATTACGTCTACAGATCTTGATATTGAGATAGTTTCTTGAATGATGTTGTTGTACATATTATGTTTGTTGTCTTGTAAACTGTTGCAATTTGTATATAATGTGTATTGGATGTAAGACTTGCATGTTCAATATTTTTTTCTTCGAAATTTAGATGGTGTTGGCTTTAAATAGTAGTTAGTTGCATGAAAATTACCGTTGCCCAACGGTAATTTATTGAGTACCACGAGCAAACTTGTAATGTGTAAAATCAATTGCATATTCTTTTAAAAAACAAAATTAAAAAAAAAGGAAAAAAAAAATATCACCAATACAGATCAGGAATACAAAACAAAATGGAGCATGTGGCTAGCAGGGGAATATGTCAAAATTGAAAAAAGAAATGATATAAAAGTTGTATATGTAATTAACCTTTCAGTTGACTATAACAGCAAATAGGTATGATGATTTTATTATATATTTATATAAAATAATAATTATTAATTATGTATCTATTTATATTAGTATGATAAAAATTTCAATCAAATTCGTTTTATTTATTTATTTTTTAGAATTTAGAGTGAATATTCTATATCACCATTTTAAAGTTACCATCTCGATTTTTTAATATTTAAATTACTGATCTAAATTAATTGAAAAAAAAAATAAATCGATTTTCTACTATAACCGTTTGAAGTACATTTAACCCTCTAAATATTTTTGAATTTTTAGGGGCCTCCTTATAATTTATTGAGTACCACGAGCAAACTTGTAAATGTGCAAAATCAATTGCATATTCTTTTTAAAAAAAAAACAAAATTGAAAAAAAAAAGAAAAAAAAAAGAAAAAAAAACATATCACCGGGGAATAAGTCAAAATTGAGAAAAGGAACTGATATAAAAGGTGTATATGTAATTAACCTTTCAATTATCTAATGAGTTTATTCTGATTGGTATAGTAAGACAATTCATGCTTATTATAGGAAGATCTGATATAAGTTAAAACCCTAAACACTAATGAGGTATTAGGAGATTGAATTCAAACATTGACTTGCTTGCTTCACCTAAAAGGAAAGTTGAGTTGATAAGGTTGGTAAGATAGGCAGTTACTTTGGTCTTAAAAGCAAAACCAAGTAGATGTTTCTAGGACTAGCATATAAAGAATATGAGCTCTTGGGTCCATAGGGTTGGAAATTTGTGGACACTAATTAGATTTCAGGAAGAACATGGATAGCATCAAATTTGTCAATCACATATCAAGATTTTTCCACACCCTATCTAGGTTAACCTCACTCTGTCCATCTGCTTATTTGAGGCCAATATAGTATAATAAATTCTAGGAAAATGATCCCTAAAGATGCCTGCAAAATATCTAGGTTATTCATTCATTAAAAAACATTGTGAGACATGATATTAAGTGTTCCTCACCATCACAGAAGGCAACATTGGTATATATACATATGTTGCTGTTGTTAAGAAGATAAACCTTATCTCATTTACATAAGATTTGATTAGATTAGATTTGCTGTTATAATTTTAAATTCAGACTTACTCTGTTCAACAGAATATCAAATCTGTTATCTATATAACAGAATTGTATTATAAATACATGTCAATTAGTGAATACAAATCATTCATTCGTCCAGTACATTCTGTTTCTTCACATGGTATCAGAGCCTTACATGGCTTCCACTGCAGCAACCACACCTATTCCTTCACCCACGACTACCTCTCATTATATATTTACAATCAAACTGAACAACAAAAACTACCTAGCCTGGAAAACATAGTTTCTTCCTCTGTTGAATTATCAAAACCTAACAGGTTATATTGATGACTCTATTCCTAAGCCACATTCTTTTATTTCAAATCCAGAGGACTCATCACATATGATTCCAAATCCAGCTTTTCAACCTTGGCTCCAGAAAGACCAAATGTTACTTTGCTGGTTCTTTTCCTCACTTTCGGAAGATGTATTTCCATACGTTATAGGTTTGAACTTTTCTTACAATGTATGGTCTGCCTTAGCCAATACCTTTGGCTCCATCTCTCAGAATAGGCAATTGCAGATCAACATAGAGCTGCAAGAGTTAAAGAAGAACGATTCGTCAGTCACTAAGTATCTTCAGAAGGCTAAAAGTTTAGCAGATGAGTTGGCTGCAGCAGGACAACCAATGAGCACAACAGAATTTAATGTTGTTATTTACATAAATATTGTTAGTGAATTTCAGAGTTTTATCACAGCGCTCACCATTAGACCAGAGCCGTTGTCATTCAATGAGCTCCATGGTCATCTTATTTCTCATGAGATTCTTCTCAAAAACTATACATCGCTTCCTGTAGTAAATCAGGTACAGAAAACAAACCATCCTTTTATCTCAAAAACTATCTAATTCAAAAACCGTCACACAAGTCATTAATAATAATAAGTATCATTGAGTAATAAATGTTCAGCTTGTTGTTTAGGAAAAATTTCTCGTTTACCGCTCAGTCGTGTCAATCATTGTACTACTCGTCCTTTAGAATTAATCTATTCAGATGTTTGGGGACCATCTCCTACTACCTCTAATTTAGGATTCTGCTATTGTCTTATAATTGTTGATGATTTCAGTCGATTTACCTGGCTTTACTTCTTACGCAATAAGAGTGACGTTTTCTCTACATTTGTTAACTTCAAAACATTTGTGGAAAAACAATTTGATTCTTCAATTAAAGCTTTTCAGTCTGACTTTGGTGGGGAATTTCAAAAACTGACATCTATTTTCTAGAAATTTGGAATTCATCATCGTATTGCTTGCCCTCATACCCATGAACAAAATGGTGTTGCAGAAAGGAAAATTCGACATCTTGTTGATACAGGCCTTACACTTCTTGCTCATAGTCAAGTTCCATTTAGGTATTGGCCTTATGCTTTTCAAACTGCAATCTCGGTCATTAATGTCTTGCTTATTGATACACTAAATGGTGACTATCCATTTCATAGATTGTACTCAAAGTCCTTTGATTATAATTTATTACATGTTTTTGGGTGTTCCATCTTTCCGTTTCTTCGGCCTTACAATGCTCATAAATTTTCCTTTCGTAGTCAGCACTGTGTTTATTTAGGTCCTTCCAGTAATCATTCTGGGTTTCTGTGTTTAGATAAAGACTCTGGTCGTATTTATGTTGCCAAACATGTACAATTTAATGACAGGGGTTTTCCATATCATTCTTCTGTGGTGCCATCGCCTCCTGTCTTTGCTTCTTCTTGCATCCTTGGCTGCAGGTATGGAATTCTAATCCTTCTCCATCATTGACTCCACTACCGACACCCTTTAATAGCCCTCCGGACTCACCTCTGCCTTCTCATTCTATCTCGCCTGTTACTTCTCCTGTCTCGCCTGCTTCCTCACCATCTACCACAGACTCAGTGTCCTCAGACTTTACTCATCATTCTGAAAAACATGATTCACCTTCTAATTCTGTCTCTCCTATACCATTTTTGGACTCTGACCAACGCTATCCCAAAACCATATCCTTAGAGTCAATCTATCGTAACACCAACCCAATCTCACTAGAACCATTTTTTTCATTCTCCTCTTGCTTGCGTCTCCTTCTCCTACGATTCACCAATGTGCTCATATTTCAAATCGAGTTTTTAAATCTACTTCTAACGTTGATTACCTTTCTATTGAGCCGTCTACTTTTAAGTAGGCTAATGTTTTTTTTGAGTGGCAGGATGCAATACGTGCTGAGTATGATGCGCTTATGGCTACCAAAACTTGGAGATTAGTGCCTTGTCCGTCTGGTGCTAATGTTCTTGGCAATAAATGGGTTTATCGGATCAAACGTAAGCCTGATGGGATGGTTGAGCGTTACAAGGCACATCTTGTTGTCAAAGGTTTCCATCAACAATATGGTGTTAATTTTCACGAGACTTTCAGTCCTATTATTAAGGCTACTACTATCTGTACAGTGCTTGCATGGGCTACTACATAAGACTGGATCATTCACCAATTAGATGTTTCTAATGCTTTTCTTCATGGATTTCTTGATGTTGATATCTATATGACTCAACCACAGGGCTTTGTCGACCCAGCTCATCCAGATTATGTGTGCAAACTGCAATGTTTACTGTACGGTTTGAAATAGGCACCTCGGGCATGGTTTGACCGTCTTAGCTCATTTTTTGTCTCTCTTGGTTTTGTTGCTTCAAAGGCTGATTCGTCTCTTTTTATACTTCACCATGGTTCCCATCATGTTTATATTCTGGTTTATGTGGATGACATTATCATTATAGGATCTTTATCTTCGCTTGTCCATACTGTGTTTCATCTATGCAGAAAGAGTTTCCTGTGAAAGATTTGGGTGCTTTATCTTATTTTCTTGGCATTAAAGTTCATCGTACACCTGAGGGTCTTCATTTGACACAACATATATACATTCAGGATATCCTCCATTCCACTGGCATGACTACTGCAAAAGGCTGTTCAACTCCACTTGCCTTCACTCTGTCTTTATCCAAACATGATGGTTCCCCTCTTCCAGATGGTACTCAATATCGTCAAACCATTGGAGCCCTTCAGTATGCTACTTTGACTCGTCCAGATATTGCCTTTGCTGTCAACAAGCTTTGCCAATTCATGCATTCACCTGCTGACACACATTGGAAGGCAGTAAAATGCCTCATTCGTTATCTCAGTGATACCTCTACTTTTGGTTTATTTTTCACTCGACAGTCTCATTGTTCTCTTCAATGTTTCACAGACAGTGACTGGGGCGGATGCATTGATGACAAACGCTCCACAAATGGCTTTGCAGTTTATTTGAGGACTAATCTCATCTCTTGAGTAGCTAAGAAGCAGCCTACTATGGCCCGATCCTCTATTGAGAGCGGATACCAAGCTCTTGCTAATGGTACTTCAGAATTAATTTGGTTGCAATCCCTTTTGAAGGAGCTCGGCATTATACTACATGGTGTGCCTATTTTATGGTGTGATAACATGGGCGCTAAATACTTGTCTTCTAATCCTATTTTTCATGCGCGCACTAACCATATAGAGTTGGATTTTCACTTTTTTTGTGAACGTGTTTCCTCCAGGCAATTGTGTGTTCGTTTCATTTCTACTGCTGATCAAATCGCTGATATATTCACCAAGCCGTTGCCAATTGCTCGCTTTCAATTTCTTCGCAATAAAACTCAGACTTCGTTTGCGACCAGCATCGGCTTGACAGGGGATGTTAAGAAGATAAACCTTATCTCATCTACATAAGATCCAATTAGATTAGATTTGATTATACTGTTATAATTTTAAATTCAAACTTACTCTGTTCTGTTCAACGGAATATCAAATCTGTTATTTGTATAACAGAATTGTATTAATACATGTCAATTTGTGAATACAAATCATTCGTTGTTCAGTACATTCTGTTTCTTCACAACTGTGTTTTCAAATAATGGTATTGGTAAGGTAATGATAACAACTGTGTTTTCAAATAATGGTATTGGTAAGGTAATGATAGGTAATGAGTACATCACAGACAAGAGAGTGCATGAATATAGGAAGCTTAGATAGATAGATTATGCAAAAACCTTCATTTGGCTGGTGATATGATCAGCCAAAACCAAGAAGAACCTTTCGCAGATCCAGTAGAGAGCTCTTGACGGCCTTTCCACTCTTCAAATGGTTTCCAGACTTCAATTGCAGCAGAATCTACACATAACATGGTTTTGTAATCCTCGTTTGTCCCATGGATTCCATACAATTGGAATTTGAGAGCTATGTGAGATTATGGAGAATATATCAGGAAGATGACATGATAATGTGAATGTTCCAAGTACCTGAATCTAAATTCAGCTGTAAATGGAATGTTTATGTTTATGTGAACACGAACTTGATGTTTGGCATCAGGAAGGCCAAAAGGTAGATGGTAAACAATTTCTAGCCATCAAATTAAAGAATGATGTAATGGGAGCTTCAATTTAATATCTGATACAGCTAAAGGTCTTGTTGTCAACATTTCTCACACGAGTGAGAGTGACACAAAGGCGCGACTCAAAGCTGCCAAACAAAGAGAAAGATAGATGTTTTTCTACAAATTGGTTAACAAAAATTTGTTTTTATTAATTTTAAATTTTATTTAATTTATTTTATATAATATTATTTATATTATACTTTTAATTATAAAAAAATAATAAATTTATCATAAAATTATTTTTTTAATTATTTGAAATTTTTAATAAAAATTCAATATTTTAAATTTTCATTTGCTGATACATGGATTTTGGGCCCAAATGAGTTTGGGCCTCAAATGAAAAAGTAAAAAATAAAAAAATAAGTAAAAATTAAAAGGGCGGGATGATTCGGTATAAGCAACAGAAGCGCTCCACACTTACTCTAAGTAAGTGAAATACATAAAGTATACAATTGTACATGTTCTGCTTGCTGATTTTTCTTGGTCGTTATGTAGAAAGAGATGGAAAGTAATCATAAAGAAGAATTCAAGAGGTTGTTGGAGGAAGAACGGCCGAAAAGATTGTAAGAAGACAATGAGAAACGGTCAAAAGTGTTGGAGTTTAAACTTGTTTTGATTATCATTTAATTGGTGTTTTAATCTACGATCTAAAGTTTCAGAATTAAGTTTGTTTTATTGTTATTTATTTGATGTTTTCCGTTTAGAATTTGAAGAGTTAGAATCGGAAGAGTTTAGAATTAAAATCTTCTATAAATTGTATTATCTACTTTGAAGTTTGCAATTGAAAAAGATGTGAATTAAATAATTTTTTTTCCCTCTGTTTTTATATACAAAAAATATAGTCTCAAATTTGGTATCAGAGCCTGAATAACAATGGCTACAACAAATCCCGTAAACTACAAGATGTGGAGTATCCAAATAGAGGCCCTGTTGGGTTCTCTTGATGTGTGAGACCTTGTGGAGAATGGCTATGGAGAATCAAGTTCCGGGAAGGAGGATGAGGAGAAGTTTAAAGAACGAAAGAAAAGAGAGAAGAAAGCGTTATTCACAATTTATCAAGGAGTTGATGAAGCAACTTTCGAGTTAATCGCAACAGCAAAAAACCTTAAAAGATGCTTGGGAGATACTGAAAAAATCATATGAGGGGATCGACAAAGTAAAGAAGATTCGTTTGTAATCCTTGCGAGCTTAGTTCGAATCTTTACAACAAGAAAACTCAGAGAAGGTTGCTGACTATTTTTCTCGAGTAATAGCTATTGTGCATCAGATGAGGAGTAATGGTGAAGAGCTAAAGGATGTTCGAGTTGTAGAGAAAATCTTGCGATCTCTAGACTCGAAGTTTGATTTTGTAGCTGTGGCGATTGAAGAAACGAGAGAGTTAGAGACCATTTCTATGGAGGAGTTGCTTGGATCACTACAAGCATATGAACAAGAATAGAAAAGAAAAATGGAGTGAAGAATATGGAGCAAGCTTTAGAAGCAAAGCTGTCATTAAAAAATGATGACGTTTCTATAGGAGGTTATCAACGAGGAAGAGGAAGAGGCCGAGGTCGTGGTAGAGGACGGGCTTTTGGCGAGCAAACCAATATTCACAATAATGGAGAAGACAATGATCAGAAAGGTAATAGTCATGGAAGAGGTGGTGGCCGAGGTCAAAGTCGTGGACGTGGACGAGGCAGAAACAATAAATCTGATGTCCAATGTTATGTTTGCAAGAAGTTTGGACATTATTCTTACGATTGTTGGTACAACACAAATAATACCAACAACGTAAGTGAGAAAGTGAACCTTGTCAACAAAGAAGAAACTGACGACGGACCGGTACTACTTATGGCGTGCAATAAACCGGAACCAATTGAATCTGTTACCTGGTTTCTCGACACTTGAGCTTCAAATCACATGTGTGGGAGAAAAAAATTCTCCGCCCGTCTAGATGAAAGACAACTCGGCAACATTACTTTCGGAGATCTTTCGAAGAGGCCGATTGAATGAAAAGGTGATGTTATTTTTGAACTCAAAAATGGAAGACAACTTCATATTTCCGACGTTTATTATGTTCCTAATATCAAGAGTAACTTGTTAAGTATTGGACAACTGTTGGAGAAGGGCTATGATATAAAAATGAGTGATTCAGCCCTTAGTATTCGAGATAAAATAATAAACTTATTACTCTTGTGAAGATGACTGATAACAGGATGTTTCCGCTAAAGTTGTCAATTGGGGAATCAAACTGCGTGAAAGCTGCAACTATGAACAACTCTGTTCTTTGGCATCTTCGCTATGGACATCTAAATTTTGAGGCATTGAAACTACTTGAGAAGAAAAACATGGTGATGGGACTACCAAAGATTGAAGCCCCTGACAGTTTATGTGAAGTGTGTGTTGTGGGCAAGCAGCAGAGAAAGTCTTTTCAGAGGTATAAATCAAAAATAGCATCATCGCGTCTTGAGTTGGTGCATTCAGATGTTTGTGGACATATCAAGCCTGCTTTTATCGGAGGAAATCGATATCTTTTGACATTTATAGATGATTGTAGTGGAAAAACATGGGTTTACATATTAAAGGAGAAAAGAGAGGTGTTCTCAAAATTTAAAGAGTTCAAAAGTATGGTTGAAAAGCAAAGTGGATGTCAATTAAAATGTCTACGGCCTGATCGCGGAGGAGAATATACATCTTTGGAGTTTGAGCGATATTGCAAAGAGAATGGGATTATACATCACCATGCCTCAGACACCACAAGAGAAAAAATAGAACCATTCTCAATATGGTTCGATGCATGTTAAAGGAGAGGAATGTTCCAAAAGAGTTTTGGGGAGATGCTGTGGCTTGTTTTGTCTATTTGTTGAACAGGTTTCCAACAAAACGCATTGGAGATATTACACCGGAGGAAGCTTGGAGCTTTCGTAAGCCAAAAATTGATCATCTCAAAATTTTTGGATGTGTCGCTTTTGTGAAAGTACAGGAAGAGAAGCGCACCAAGTTGGAAAATAAGAGTCAGAAGTGCATATTTTTGGGTTATAGTGAAAATTGCAGTGGTTACAAACTGTATAATCCTATAACTCAAAAAATCGTGATGTCTAGAGATGTGGAGTTTGATGAGCAGCAATATGGGATTGGAAGAGCAACGACCAATAAAAAAATATTGTTTTTGAAGAGCAATGGCAGAAAGATCCTGTTGATAAAAATTCTTCGTCTCGTGGAGATGGAGTTCAGTTTCAAGAATATGACTCAAGCAGCTCGCCCATAAGAAAGACAAGAGAATTATCGGAGATTTATACATCTATCAAACCCATTGAGTTTGATTATGAAGACGAGATGAATAACTTGTGTTTATTTGCAGGATTTGATCCTTTAACATTTGAAGAAGCTGCAAAAGAAAAGAAATGGAGGGAGGCAATGAATGAAGAGATCCATGCAATTCAAAAGAACAACACATGAGAGTTGACATCGCTTCCTCAAGGGCATCAAGCAATTAATGTCAAGTGGGTGTTCAAGACGAAAAGAAATGCAAAAGGAGAGGTGGAGAGACATAAAGTAAGGCTGGTTGTGAAGGGTTACAAACAAAAATATGGTGTGGACTATGAAGAGGTATTCGCACCTGTAGCCTGACTTGAAACTGTTAGATTGATAATTTCTCTTGTAGTTGAAAGAAAATGGGAGATGTACCAGATGGATGTAAAATTGGCGTTTTTAAATGGAAATCTTGAAAAGGAGGTGTACGTTGAACAACCATTAGGTTTCATTGTTGAAGGCCAAGAAGAAAAAGTCCTCAAGTTGAAAAAAGCTTCCTATGGGCTCAAGCAAGTGCCAAGGGCTTGGAATTCTAGAACTGATGCATATTTTGTTCGAGAAGGTTTTATGAAGTGTCCATATGAACATGCTTTATATGCAAAAGTCAATTCTAGTAATGATATTTTGCTGGTGTGTTTATATGTGGATGACTTGGTCTTCACAGGAAACAATAACTCTGATTCAAGAGTTTAAAAAATTAATGGAGAAGGAGTTCGAGATGACTGATTTGGGTTTGATGAGATATTTTTTTGGGATTGAGGTGCAACAAGGTAAAAATGGAAGTTTTATCTCGCAGGAACGATATGCTAAGGATATTTTGAAAAAAATTGGAGGATTGTCAATCGGTGGATATACCGGTGGAGTGTGGTATCAAAATCACTAAGGAAGGAGAAGGGAAGTTGGTTAATCCAACTTATTTTAAGAGTCTTGTGGGATGTTTAAGGTACTTGACTTGCACTCGCCCTGATATACTTTTTGGTGTTGGTTTGGTAATTAGGTACATGGAGACTCCAAAGACTTCTCACTTGAAGACTGCCAAAAGAATTCTTAGATATATCAAAGGTACAATTGGTCATGGATTGCTTTATACATCTGAAAAGGAGTTGGAGCTTATTGATTTCAGTGACAGCGATTGGGCTGGAAGTTGTGATGATTGGAAGAGCACTGCAGGTTTTGTATTTTATTTTGGAAGTACTACATTTACTTGGACGTTAAAGAAACAGTCTATTGTTGCTTTATCGACTTGCAAAGCTGAGTATGTAGCTGCAGCATCTTGTGTATGTCATGCAATCTGGTTGAGGAGATTGCTTAAAGAACTAAATCTGCAACAAAAAGTTGCGACAAAGATATATGTGGACAATAAAGTTGCAATTGCTTTGGCCAAAAATCCAGTTCATCATGAGCGTTCGAAACACATTGATACTCGGTTCCATTTTATGAGGGAGAGCATTAAAGTAAAGGAAGTTGAGCTCTTGTATGTGAAGTCAAGTGATCAAGCTGCGGAAATATTCACAAAAGCAGTCAAAGTTGAAGTTTTTCAATATCTGCGGAAACAGCTTGGAGTTACAGCTTTTGGAGAAACAAGTTTAAGGGGGACAAGTGTTGGAGTTTAAACTTGTTTTGATTATCATTTAATTGGTGTTTTAATTCACGGTTTAAAGTTTGAGAATTAATTTTGTTTTATTATTATTTATTTGATGTTTTCCGTTTAGAATTCGAAGAGTTAGAATCGGAAGAGTTTAGAATTAAAATCTTCTATAAATTGTATTATCTCCTTTGAAGTTTGCAATTGAAAAAGAAGTGAATTAAATAACTTTTCTTCTTCTCTGTTTTTATATAAAAAAAAATATAGTCCTGCAAAAAGTCACCCCTGGTGACTTAAAAGTAGCCATGGTACGAAAACATATGAAGAAAGAAGAAGCCGAAGACAACAAGGTGAAGCTAATTGCTAGAAAATATTTTCGCTGGGTTAGTTTTGGAACTGCTTATATGGTTTTTCTTCTTTAAATTTGTATGGTTTTTGATGGTTGTTCTTGTTTAAACAACTGATTTGATATTTGAAAATTTAAATTTATTTAATAAATTTTATGGAATTTATAGTTATTAATGTAGGGCTAGGAAAAATCAAATATTATGGCAATCTACTAAATCATAGATAGACGTACCTAAGAATTGAATATGAGTCCATGAATCATTCCCGGGTGAGTACACAGCCGCACGTCCAAAAATCCCAATACAAAATTTCACAATAATATAATCATAAAATCTATATATTATAAAGCAGAATTCTCAGTGGGCTCCGCAAAGCTGACATGGCGCGCTGAGAGTTCTGCATTGAGTGGAAAAATAGTCATTTTTAACTATTTTGGATTTCAGCGATAATTTGATGAGATTTTGAGAAAAATATATTTTGATGAGATTTTATTTTTATTTTATATCTCTTCGACTTATGACCCACATCTATATATTCTAAAATTATTTATGACCAATTCTATATAAATTATTTATTAAAATTTTTTTTTATTAAAAACATATAACAAAAATAAATGAGTCTTTATAACGAAAATTAATGGCTATTAAACTCTCTCTCAAATAACCGTATACATATCTCTACATAGTGATTTGTATATTTATCTCTTTTTATCTTCCCTTCATTAATTAACTCCATTAATTAGAAAAACAATCATAAAGGGTTTTGAAATTTCACCCTATTTAGTCAATTAAAATATAACACGTGTCCTAACAAATTGATGCCTTAGAGCATCTCCAATGCTTATGTCTATTTACGTTGATGTGACAGAAAAAATAGAAGATGTGAAATACGAAAAATCATAATTGAAATATCTAAACAGTTATGTTTTTTAGTTTCTCTATAATGTTATCTGTTAAATAATTATTTGTTGATAAAAAATGAAGAAAGAAAATGAATAACACCAATTAATAATTTCCACGTAATAGATATTGTCTATTAAAACCTCTAGATATAGAAGTTTGGGTAGATATTGTCTACTTCAATGGTTGACACGTCAATTTCACAGATTAAATATTTTAAATCACTGTAGTTAAGTTTGAATAAATCTCTGTGAATAATTCTAACGTGGCTATACAATTTATCAAATTGACAGGAGTATTGGAGATGCTCTTAGTATCACTTGGTCTTCTCCCTCTCATAAATTTATTGGGATATTTTCTATTCATTTCTTACCACTATTTTAATAGTTCAGCAGTATTTTAATAGTTTTGTACATCTTCTCTGCTGTCTCTTCCTTTTCCTTAGATGACCCTCAAAATTTCTGTAGAAATATAAAACAGTTCTTGCATGGTCTTTCCATTTTGACTAATCGCTAATTCTAAATCACTTTGTTCAATTATGGCATTTGTGCGTTTCCGTTGCAGATGTGGCAGGAGGCAGGAAATTTGGCAGTAGCACCACCACCGTTAATGCAAAATCACTTTAGCCATAGTCTTTTGATGCTATTACAGATACGAATGCAGTGGGTTGAGATTGTCGTACAAAATGAGATTCACGCAAATTTAACCGGTTAGTGGAATGCCCTTATTTTTATTATCCAGTAGGTATTTAAAATTATTTTTATTACACATTCTGCTCTCTCATCTGCCTCAAAGTCCAAAATCAAAATCGAAATGGAAACTCTAAACAAAACACGAGACTGTCCATCTCTCCGACATGGCATTCTCTTCTCGCCTCTTCTCCAAGTCCAAATAGGTAGTCACTTCCATCTCTAACTCTCGCTCCGACATGGCATTCTCTTCTCGCCTCTTCTCCAAGTCCAAATAGGTAGTCACTTCCATCTCTAACTCTCGCTATTCAAGATCAGTACAAGAATACTCCTGTGTTGAATATTGACTACTTCAAAGTCAAGTTTGTAGCCTGTCTGCACGTTCGCATTCGTGTGCATCAAATTCTGTTTTTTTTTTTTTTATTTATTTTTTTTTTTATTGTTGTAGTTGTTTTTAATTTCATTATATTGTCACGTTTGTATAGTAGTTTGTTTTCAGAAATTATTTTTCTTGTATATAATATTATGGTGCACAACTTTCATAAATTATTTGTAATATACTTTTAAAAATATATTGAAATATATAGTATTAATGAATATAAAAATTTCGAATAAATTATTAAATATTTCAGAAAAAAAAATTAAAATTTTGATAAATAGTAAAGTAAAAAGTAACAGGGAGGGGAGCGATCACTCACTCTTCACATTGTCACTCACGGTAAATCCAGGTGTTAAAATACTGATAAAATATAAGCTACACGATACTGCATGCTGTATATGGAAAGAATTCAATGAGTATTGTATTACTGACATACCATATATATATATATATATATATATATATATATATATAAACACCGAGTTTGTTACAGGAAAAATAAAGTAACACTAACAATTTGAATATAACAATATAAAATAATCTTATCATATCTAAACACGTATCAACTCAGTTTATTAAGTGTATTAGATTTCGTAACACCGTGGAAATGGACGTGGAAATGTCAATGTGAATTTCAATTCTTCTTTCATCTTCTTCAATATGGGACACTGCCATTGGTCCTCCTTTGAGGCTTCCTTGCAAGCTAGTTACCAAAACCAAAAACAAGGATGAGGAAAACTCTCTAAAGCTTCTTCAGAAGCACTACAGTGACTCTGATAAGTTGGTAAGTCTTGAAGTAATCATGGTTCTTCTTATTTAAATGTTATAGTTATTTTATGTTTCTTCTTCAACAGACTTCTGCTGCTGCTTCTTCTTGTTATTCAATGGGGGACACCACAACTCCATTCGACCCGCAGTACACTAACAATGTGGATGAAAACTGAGAGAGAAAATGCAATGGTAACGATCGGTTCATACATGTACTATCTAGATTTCTAGATTTCATGGTATATTGTTGACATTAGAAGTAAGGGAAAATTAAAACTAAAAATAATAAAAC